>VZTJ01000889.1:3124295-3170674 GCA_013397795.1 Orthonyx spaldingii
TCCCGGCCGCGGCAGGACAGCGGGACTGCACGGGCTCTCCGCCAGCCCAGCGTGTCTGCTTGCCCCGGGCGAGCCCAGCGCCGCCGGCCGGCCGCGGTTTGCTCCGTGCTCCCCGCTGCCTCGGCAGCACAGCCGTGTCCCAGAGGCGACGGCCGTGAGAAACAGTCCCCAAACACCCAGCTGGGGCACCACCGTGTCTCCTGCTTTCCCTGCTCCTTCGGGTTCTGGTCATCGGGGTGTGCTCTTTGTTCCCTAAGTTCACACAAACCTCTAGCCAGCCTCCCAGCGCACCGGTGAGGGCTTCAAAACAACAGCCACTGCTCCTCAGTTCTGTTTTGTAAAATGGAAAACAGTATCCTAAATATTAATATTACACTAGAAAACATCAAGTTTTGTCAGTACTTAAGAGAAAAATAATATTAACGGTAGAAACATCAAAATCAATGCAAACTTAAGTATAAGCATTTTTACAGAGTTTTTATAATTTGAGTTAGCTTTTATAGTTTGAACACTGTTTCTGGAGAATGTGATGCAAACAGGGAAAATCTTGCAGTATTTAATTTGTTATTCTTCTGCAGGATGGAAAACAAGAACATTTAGCACTGGAGAAAAACTTCTTGCTGTACTTTAATGTCAGCTTTTGGAGAAGAGCAGTGATACTTAATACTGTTAAGAATTGCATCATACCTTGTTTACAGTTTTATGTTCAATAAGTTCTTTTAGCATTCAGGACAGGAAATTCTCAGAGTTTGAATTAATCATCCCATAAAAACATGAATATAACCCTTCTTCTGGTGTTTCACCTACCACAAACTTCTTGTTCAGAAGAAATTTGAACTCTAGAGCATACTTAAGTGTTGTTGAAAGATTTTCTGGTCTTCTACAGAGAGAAACAGAAGCTGAAAACAGGACACATTTCTTTTTCCCCAGAAGTCCTGAGTTTGTCTGAATCTGTAGCAGCAGAATAGATGGCATGGTAGGAAAAATCCACTACTGAAATTAATAATGTTGGACCAGTGGTAGAGGAATTTTGAGTGTACACAACTGCTTCAGCAACAAAACAACAACAATAACAATACACAGACAGGGTTTGGGATCAGTCAGACAATAATTTGGTCAAATTGATTATCTTGAAAAGGCACATACATGAATGATTGCACATTAACAATATCTAACGTTTTCATATTTGATTATCTCTTGTCTGTCTTTTAGCCCTTTTCAAGACAAACTTGCAGTAAACCAGCACAACAGTCTCCAAAACACATTCAGAAATCTCAAAATATCTCTGACCAGACAAAAACTCAGCAATTTTCTCTTCATATCCAACTTTCAAGTCCTATTGTAAAGAATTTAGAATATTATATCCAGGCAGTATTCTTTTACTTATGTAAGTAGCTGTTGTAGTTGCCACAGAGATGTTATTCAGATGGAAAGGTGGCCTGCAAATGACCATGCACCATATTTGCTGATAATATGAAAATGGATAAGAACCCCTGTGAATGCTATAGCATTCATCAGAACAAGTACATTTCTGTTCAGTCACTCATGATTACAAAAAAAAAACTTTCAGTGAGTTCTAACCATCATCTTTCTACAGAGAGATGTAATGGCAGGTGATAATTTTATATGGTTTCGAACACTTGATGCAAGAGTATGTCTTGGGTCTGTCTTTGAAATACCTGTTCTCATCAGAAACAGCAACATTTAAACCACAATTGTAAACATGTTTATGATGCATTTCACTGTTGTCTTTCACTGTGCAACTCTCCATCTTTGACTCCAGCTCCTTCTCAAATCCTGTGGCCTAGAAAATTGTGTAAGTATGAAAGGTGGAAAATTTTAAATGCCCTGTGATCTGTATTATCAAAGTGTCACATTTCATCTCTATCAAATGCTGAAAGCACACTAGAATTTATGAAATTACAGAGTAGTTGTGGAATACCAAAACAACTTCAAAAATGGTGTGAGCAAGAGCAAGACCATTTAGCCTGGGAGACCTTATAAGGGGATAACAGATCTGTAAATTCAGAGGAACCTCATGGAAAGGAGAGGTTTAGGTTTTTGATGCATTTCTGCTGGAAAGCTGCATAAACCAACATAAAACCAGACAGAGCTGGTAACTTATCCTAAGTAAAAATATGCAGAGTATGAAGCAGACACGCTGAGTATGAATTAGAATTGCATTTTATCACTTCGGTTTTTTCAGAAGTTTAAATTTGTCTCTACCAAAACAAACTTAGATGGCTTTTCTAAAACATCTGTCACTGAACACAGGTTTAATGTGACACAAGTTTGTCCCTGAAAAAAGTAGCTCCATGCAGAATGGAGCATGCAAACAAACCTCCTACGGATGCCTGCAACACAACATCAATGCTGGATGGCCCAAGAGCTGGGAAATACTTTCTACAAAAGGGAACACTAATATTATATCTGGGAGACATTTTATATCATTTTATGAGGAGAGGTCACCGCTGGGAAGCCTCAAGCAACCCTCACATTCATGACTCATCCTGTATGAGACATAGTGCCAGAAATCTAAGTAAATTTTTCTCTGTCCCCATCAAACAAGGAAAGTGCTGTGTCCTCCACACTAAGCTATGTTTTATATATATGAAAGGCCTACCACTTATATTGAGGAAATCTTCCTTTATTTGACTGTTACACCTTTATGGAGAATTAAGGCTCAACAATGTTTTACCATAGTCCATTTCAAAACTAAGTTGCCTCTAAGCACCACAGGCATTTCAGGTATGGCTACAGACTTCTTTGTTTGTTTGTTGTATATACAAAATATGAAAATAGTATCCTAATACTCCAAATGTTGATTTGCCTTTTTGGTGATCCCATATGGCAAATAATGCAAGGAATAACAAAAAGAATAAATACTTTCAAGGCACATTACACAAGTATCCCTCTGTGGAAATAAACTGTGTTTCCAGGACTTCTTTTCAACTGGCTTCTCCAGTAGTAACCCATTAAATGTTAGCTTTGCTGAGAAGTGTTTCTGTAAGAGACACTTCAGAATTTGGGAGACCGGATGTAGACACAGGAAGTACAGGTACAGTAATTTCAGTATTTCCCCTCCATTAAGTACCAATCCTTTTTATAATGGGAGATGTTTCTAAGTGATTACCTCAAGACATCTTCTTTCCCGGAGTAGTTGCCCCAGATACTTTAAAGTCATATTGGCTTTAAGTGAATATGGGCAGCCTTCTCTGTTTGCTTTGCACTCTACCCATTCTAAGACAGTAACAGCCTTGTCACCATGCACACAAGAAAAAGAAACTCAAGAGGTGTTTCGCTTTTTTTTTCCCCTGAAGATATGCACTCATTTCCACAGTCTTCAAAATTAAGGCCAGATAAACAGAGTTTTAATAAAACACAGCTAAAAATCTAACCACTTACTTTTATGCATGCGAAAAAGTATGGTGAAGAAAGTCACTCTGATGACTGAATTAAGATCTTCCATGCCTGAATCCATGTTCCAGTCCCTTATCAAACTGAGATTTTGGTATTTTCTCACAACATTCTTTCAAAAGACTTTGTTAGGCTTTTTCCCACTGGCATGCAATTCCTTGTTTGTCACCTGTTCATTGGGGATTTTGGTTTGTTTTTTACAATAAAGGAATTCTTTAGAGTTGTTTCTGGATCAAGTATTTTTTAAAGACTTTTGAAACTTCCTTGATTCCCTTACTCAATTTAAAATTCACATCTGTATGCATGTCTCAAGTTTTGGTTTCTCTAAGGAAATCTGACATTTTATAACCAGATATCTTATATGCCTGTTCATTTTCTAGCTTCCCTGTTACTGCCTCTGGGGAAACAATCCCAGATTTAGCAGATCTCCATCTGCCTCCCCTGTATAAACAGACAAAGCAACTACTTAGCCAACCTGCTACTTGCTAACCAAGCTATCTCTATTTTTTAAGGAGGACAGTGACTTGGGTTTTTGTTCTTTTTTTACCTTGCATATATATTTGCTGGAGTTACTTGAGATGATTTTTGAAATTTGCTATTTACTTTTCCTGCTCTTTATTTTTGTCCACAGATTTCCAATTTCCTGGGGTTTTTAAAGTGTGATTAATTGTCCTGTTTGACTTCTTAATGGCTCAAA
Organism: Orthonyx spaldingii; assembly: GCA_013397795.1. Classification (NCBI taxonomy): domain Eukaryota; kingdom Metazoa; phylum Chordata; class Aves; order Passeriformes; family Orthonychidae; genus Orthonyx; species Orthonyx spaldingii. The sequence continues at coordinate 3,128,410 of VZTJ01000889.1, forward strand.
TTTGTCCCTTTTTTTAAACTTATGTCTGCTAGCTGTATTCAGAATGCTCAGTATTGGATGGGGAGGGTACCTACAAATTATCTACATGATTCCAAATTATTTGATAAGTTAGTTCATAAAGTATAGTCATATAAATATCTGCCAAGCATTCAATCTTACATAACCAGGATATTTGTACTGTGTGACAGATCAGTTAATTCCCATGACAGCATTTCATTTCCTGATTGCACGTTGAGAAAAATGACATGGACTTCGACTGTAAGCTGTTTGGCACAAGGAATTCTCTTTATTATCTACGTCATGCTCAGAGAACCACATCTCTAAGCTATGATTAGAGTTGTATGTGCATCTTCATCATAACCAACAAATAGATTAACCAGAAACACATATGAATGCTTCTTCACAAATTTGTTGTCCTTTATATGCTCACAGTTATTTTCAAAGATATTTGTGAACGTATGTTTGTTTCATACTAAGAAAAAACAATATTAAAAGTTGCAGTCAGCAATAAATATTCTGGTTTTATGAAATTACTTTTGTCTGTTCTCCATTACTTTCCCAGCTATGTTAAATGTTTTTATTTTTTGCAAGATGTTCTTGCTTTGAGAAACTGAAGCAGAAAAAAAAGGATCCAAAGAAAAACATATGACATCTTTCCAAGCACTAGAAAAGCTGCTAAACCCTTCTTTTCAGTCACAATCTGTTCCAAAAATGAGAGCTCACTGGTACATCAATGTTATCCTGCCCCCTGAGAATATCAGCTTCACAGATAACATGGAGGACTATTTCTCTGTATAACTGATTTACTGTGAATGCTGGAAACACTAGAGATTTTTTAATTTAGAGGATAAATAATTTCAACAACAGACAGGGGGGATCTTTACAAAAGAGTGTAAGATTTTTAAATTCTAATTCAGTGCAAGGAACAAGATAATTCCTAAACAGGAAAGAACAACTGTGTAAAGAAACGACATCAGTAACGTAGGACTTAAGAAGTTGAAAACTGGCAGAGAGAACATCTGAAAACCTCCTGGTAAAGACCCAGGTAGGCTAGCCAGATGGCATGCTATTTGTTTTCACTACTTCATTTAACATAGAAACAAACTGTTCTTCAGCTGAAAAACAAAACCAATTAGAATATTTCCTTCCCTCAGTGTTCCTAAACCTGACTCCGTTAAAAATCACCAGGGGTTTCCAGATAAGAACTATGCGGTATCTCTTTAAAGTACAGGTGAAAGATCAGAGTCACCTCCTGAGTTCCCATCTGTTTTTAAAAATAATACTACCTGAACAGCATAGAAGATGAGGAACTGTGAGAAGGGTAGTATAAGGCATTTGAACTAATGCATTTGTTATTTTGTTGTCACTGAATAAAAAGCAAGGATGCTTATATATTGACATTTTTTATGTTAATACAAAAACAGTGCAACAAACTACAATCCCAAGAAAATCAGATTTGAAAAGATCGTTTTTTGGCTAAGGGCAGTCTCTTCTCCCAGAGATTTACCACTTCAAGGACAGACAAGAAGCCAAGCATATGCAGCATAATTTTGGCACTTTTCTCCAGATGGAACACTATGAAATACAAAATCCAATGTAAGTGCTGGTGGTTTAGATCACGTGGGAAACTAGTCATCTTCTATCTTGGGCTGTGGGTTGGAAAAGGTACCAAGGATAACCATAATCTTTTATTCTTTACATAGTCAAAGCTTACCTTGTAAAAGTCAGTGTGGAGTAAAATAAAAAGGATGGTGGTGACAGACACTTTGCAACGGTCTCAAGACCTTCTCTGAACAATGAGAATCAAAAAAAAAATTTATAAAAATGCATTGTGTCCTTGATTGCAAGTACTTGAATGAATGCTATTCAATACAAAACCTCAATGCATCATCCAGAATTATAAAATAAATAAGAGCCCTTCTAATTAATCCCCAAGGGGAATTACCCTAGTGACAGCAAGAATAGGATTTGGCTCCAACTGCAGCTCTGTCTTAAACAAGACAGGTGCAAGTTTGGCAAGACAGGTGACCCTAGTTAGCTACTTCACTGAGGAGGTACAGCAAGCCATAAAAGTAGCCTGAAAGCAGACACATCTGTTAGGTGTTCTATGCTGGTATTGCAGCATGTTTCACTGTAGGAAGGCAGCACAAGAGCATTTACTTAAAAGGATAAATGTATACATGTCCGTTCTCCACTAAAATCTTGTACTGTGTTATTGCACAGTGTGGGCCATATTGTCAGTTCTGAAAATTTATAAGTATTTGACTACAGGTTTATTGGATTTTCTTCCCTCCACCAGCAGAGAAACAGCATATCAAAACTTCCCTCTCATATGGAGGCATTTCCTTTTCCACACTAAAACCTTTTCCTCCCGTTCTCTGTCAAAAGACAACGCAGAAAGAACACAGGACAAAATGTAAACCAACTTAAATAGTTACATCCATACAAAATCTGAATGGAGACCAGGTGTAAGAATATCTAAAGGACAAGCTGCAGCTGTGCCTGCTTCATTTCAGCAGAAATGTGAGAAATTGCATCAATAGGGTGGATGCCTCTTGACACACTGGATGAGTCACATGAATCAGTCTACAGGCACAGTAATTGGACATCTTCTAGAGCAGGCTTGTGCTGTAGGAACAGCACAGGAAGAGAAACAAACAGTAGGCAAGACTTAGATTATTCCGATTTCTTACTTTCAGCAGGGTTTTATGCCTGCATACACATATTCATTTGAGCTTAACTAGCAGGAGGGATGGATATATTATGTGGATATACCATTTTTAGAATACAGAGGGATTTCATGCATAGTGTTGAGACTGAGTTGTTCTATTGGTTAAAGAGTAACATTGTGATTACTGAGTTATAGTTGGCAGGTAACACAGTATAATAACTTTGGGAAACTTAAGTTCCCCAAGTTAAGTGCTTACTCATTTTAAAGATTAATTTTGATATGCAGCTCTGTAATATATATTTTATATATTTTAAAGACCCAGTGCAACGTATAATTAAATAGTTGCTTATTAAACATACAACTCCGCAGCCTTAAAAAATTACAGCCCTAGAATTACCGTATTTGCCACTGAGACCCACAACAATATTTATTGTTTCCTTAGATTGTATGGATGGATTCTGTACATTAAGATTTTAGGAGAAGAATAATAGAAATTATATCAAAAATTCATGTCTACATCTGATTTTCTTAGCGTTTATAACTCAACTGAAAAAAGTTGGTTTTTTCCCCAACACATTTTCATTCATTCGCTTACTCTCCATTCTGTCAAAAAAAGACAGCAATAGATACAGCTTAATTATACTCTAAACAGATCAAAAGCTGCCTTCATATGATTACACAGTCCCAGAAAAAGAACAGTCACTAAAATAGTATCCTGGAAACAAAATTATATCTGGTGGAACCACAGAGAAGCAAATGAAACCTCATGTGCAATGTAAAAAGTGCACTGCCGTGAGATCTGCCTTCTCCCTCTGAAGCAGCTTAGCATGTACAGAAAAAGAGTAGCTCCAGCACTGTCAAAAGAAAGAGCAGAACAGGAAGCTCTCAGATCTCAGAAGAGAATTGCTTAGGCTACAGTTGCAAAAAAAATCTGCACCTAGTCTTGTACGGGTGGGTTTTTTACCACACCAAAGTCCTCAGAGAGCAACAGCTCCTTGGGAGCAGAGGGAAGGGGGGCTCAGTGAAACCTTTCCGCTGGCTGTGGGAGATGGAGCTGAGCCACCCTCGTGGGCAGGATCTCTGCAGGGCAGGCAGGCCTGAGGCACTGCTCTCTAACTTGTGCCAGGCTCTGTGCTTCCTGAGAACTAGCAAAAAATACATCAGGAGGTCTCCATGAAGCCTCTGTTGGCTGTAGAACAAGTTTGTCTCCCGGGTGCTGTGAGTACCAGTGACAGGCTGTAGGAAACACAGCAGCAGTCCCAGGGATAACAATAAGGCAGAGGGGTCTCTGGGGGCTCTTCAAGGTCTGGTATAGGTTCAGGAGGATGTGCAGATGTTGGTAGCAGATTTACTGCTTGTGCCAGAAGGGGGAAGGAAATTCCCTCTGAGCTCCTACCACGTCCATTTGATGGGAGCTCCAAGGGGAACACTAATGGGAACACTAATGAATATTTTGCACTCCACATAGATAAGAAAATGCTTCAGTGTGCAGATGCACATTTATCTACACAACAACAAATGCACTTCATATATTAGGGAGGTTTTATCAAAGTTGGTCTGCTCTGTAATTATGTTGAGAAATGAAATGGATGGAATTTGAATGACTTAAGGTAAATGAGCTATTAACCTACAGGAACTTTTACCAAACAATTCATGTGCATTCAATCGCTCCCTCTTCTCTCCAACTTCATTGTAAAGGTGAAATGAAAGACTAAGTTGATCAGGACATCAGGAGTTGTGGCTACAGCACCATTCAGCAGAAATTATAAACAACCTTTCCTATACTAAAATACGCAGGTATATTAATGCAGTAGGATGTTTTAATTTTTTCTTTTACATTTGCAAAGCATGGGCAAATAGGAAATAATCAAGACAATGGGTAGTCTCACTTTTTTATAGCAAGAAATCCCTGCTGGAAAGAACCACAGAAACCAATGAATTAATTCTGGATTAGAATGAGAGAAAGACTAAGTGATGCACTGCTCAGATCTACACCTACACAAAGTCCCTATCTCTCACAATATTTAGCTCATTAGGGACAAATTTTCATACTTTTTCCCAGTAGACACACAGAAAATCACCTCTTTTGAAAATATGTGGGAATCTGGCAACTGCATGGCAGAGACAGGTTGTTGTGTCTCCGCAAAGGAAATGATGTATGACAAGATTCTCCTCTGCTAGCCATCATCCTACAAAACCGTACAACATCCAGCCAGCTCCCTTTGGAGCTTAAAATCTTCAAGACAGCAACTGTAATAGGGAGATGGGCTCCCCCTAAGAACCTGCATTCGTTCTTTCTTTGCAGTAGAATGAGGAACTCTAAACGGGCAAGAAAGAAACCAATTTTTGCAAGAACTCTCTGCAGCTTTGTCACTCACTGCTTTCACTTCTGTGAGGAGAAGGGAGCGAGGGCTCTGCAGATTGGGAAGATGAAGCCAACCCTGGCTGTCCAGCTCTAAGCTCCTCTGGCACAGCCTGTGTGCTTGAAAAGAGCGTGAGTAACCCAAAGAGAGCAGGGCTGTCTCCAGTAAGGAAGTCTGTAGCCCAGCGGATTGTCTCCTGTGCCTGTATTGAGCTTGTGCCGGCCTCCCCTGGGGTCCCTGCGTGCTCTCCTAGGGCTGCAGCAGGTAGGACCTGAGGAGGACGCTCAGCTCCAGCATCAGGCAGTTTGTGGGACATGGCCCAGCAGCAGCTTCCCTCGGCTGCGGGCGGGCCCCTGCTCCTGCCGCTGCTTGCACCGGCCGGAGGGCACAGCGAGGGGCGGCTCCGGCGCTCAGCACAGAAGGCAGAGAGCAGGCACAGCAGACCTGGCGGGCTGTCCTCTGCCTTGCTCTCAAGCCTTTGTGCGTGTGACATTCTCCCTGTGCCGTGTGCCAGGCACTGCATCTTGGCATCCGGGGTAACACTTGGATTAATAAATCCGCAGGGAGTGATGCCGTCTTCACACTTCCTCCCGCTTTTGTCACCTGCTGTAGCAAGTCAGGGACGCAACAGCTCTGTATGTCTACTTGTGATTGAACTAAGAAGTTCAAGGGATTAAGATAGTTTTCAATAAGTAAAATATTTTATTTCACCGGGTTTTTTTGGTCCTTGGCATGAAACAAATTAAACTCAAGCTGTTCCTCAAGTAATTTCAAATGAAGCTGCTCAACCACCTGGACTCATAATATTTTTCACACCCAGTCTCTTTATCTTACTCACTTCCTCTCCCTTTAAGTACATTTTAAAATGTATTTGAACTAAAGTCCTTGAATTATCCTCTTGGAAAGATTTTCATATTTTCTTCGGCAATTTAATCCTTTAATTCAAGTAGTCAGTTGTATATCAAAGGTCTTTAGGGAAATGATTGACCTAATTTTTAGATATGTGATAGATATTCAGTAAAAAGTAGAAGTATTAACTTAAATGCAATTAAATTTATAGGAACCTATTTGGAGTAATCTGATTTGTCTGGACTTTCAAAAAGCCTCTAATAAGTCCTGCACAAGAGGCTATGAAAAAAGCAGCCAGTAGTGAGGTCAGGGATCAGTGATTTGAGACGTGGTGCCAGACAGCCTAGGCAGACGTGGTCAATATTCTGTATGGCAAAAGGGGAACAGTGAAACAGTCCCAAACCCACGTTCTAGCACTGTATAGTGCAGCAAGCTGTCACTCAGCTTACTTGAAACAAAACTGAACAGAAAACTAAAGACCTTGAATTAATTGGAAGTACAAAACATTGACAGCTGAAAGTCTTTGTTGACAAGAACAAAGTAATGGACATTAGAAGAAATCCTGTGAATTATTCATATGAGTTTGGCGTGTGAGTTGTGGAAGAAAGACCAGAGCATCACTGTGAACAGCTCAGTGGCTGTCAAGAAGCAAACATACAGACTGTTCCAAAGCATAAGGAAAAGCAAAAAACAATCCAACAAACACAAAATAAAACAGAAAACACAATGACATTTTGAAAATTAGTGGTATGGTCCCATCAACAGGGATGCTGTGTTTGATGGCCCCAGAGATTGGCTTAGAATCACAGGGAACAGTGTGAGACAGAAAGGAGAGGCAATAAATATGATTATAGGCTGTGAAGGCTTTTCTTCTGAAGTGAAATTCTAAAGAAGTGTTTACAGAAGAGATGAATAGAAAAGCACTTAGCCCTGAACATGGGCAATAATGAATATTGTACGGGAGAGAAAATGAGCACTTCTATCTTTTAACAGGAGAAACATTCAATGAAAATGAAAACAATACATTCAAAACATATTACAGCCTTTTTTCTTTCTGACAATTCCACAAGAATAGTCTACAAGATTTGTGCAATCTTCTTCTGAAACACTGATTGATAATGAATTAGACATTTCACATGTAATTCAGAACAATCAGGGGAGCAGAAAGCTTATTGAGAAAATAAGAGGGGACCTCCAGAAATATGAGATTCCCTCCTCCCCATTTAAAGTATTATTATAAAAAGAGGTTTTAATGGTCTTCCATGAAAAAGAAGAGACTGAACTTATTAGGAACAAGGAATAAGAGTAAATTAAAGCCAACAGTAGGGTTAAAGTGCAAATTAAAGATGTCATTCAAAATGAGAATTTCACAGACTGATGACAACTGCCATGCAACTAACCTTGAAACTCACTCTCCTCGACTAATGCATGATATGCAGATCATAAAAACAATGAGTCTTCATGCTATATTTTCTTTATAAACTACAGTGAAGCTGCAATTAAGGAAATAAAGCCTTCCTATAAATACTGTGAAACAAAGAAAGTTTTTGATTACATATGCAACCAAAATAAGGCAGACCTCAAGTCTTGGGTAGAAATCCTGTGCACTAAATCCAGCCTTGCTCTTTACCACAGTGGTAATCACAGGCACACAGATCACAGGATGCTCCACCCATCTTCCTGGCATCCCTTGGCAGAGCCTCATCTGGACATGCACAGTGTTCTAGTGAAGCTTCAGCTTCACTTATTCCTGGAATGGAAAGTAGAATTGCATGTGTATAAAATCTCAGAATGTGACACCAAAATACACACTAGCAATGCTGGTTTTTTTAATCCCAGCTTTTGAAGTGTCTGTCATGAGGTACTCTCAAAGCCCAGACATTTTTCCTCTTTGGTGGCACTATATTACACCATATATCAGCACAGAACCTTGGTTAATGTACCACACACCATTTTTTCTCCCGGCCAGATTTCACATCATGAAGACTATGAATATTTTATATTGTTAACAGGGTATAGAGGAAAAATAGTGTTTGTGAGCTTTTCAGATAGCATGGTGATAAAGCTCATTAAAGAGTAAAAATAGCTGAAATTTATTCCAATGAACTATATTAATTCACAAATACAACTAATTTTAAACCCTTGCGTAACAAGGGAATGAAAATAGAAGACTGCAGGCAAGTGTGTGTGCTTATAGATGTGTGGAGAACTGAAATGCACTTCTCCAGCACATCTGCACCTCTGTAAATAGAGAGCTAAAAATGAAGTGGGTGGAAAGAATTACATTGCAAAATAAAACAAACAAACCAACTCCGCATGCATGGGGATGAACTTAGCCTGAGGTTCCTTCCACAAAGGGCATGTCCTTCCCTGCCATGGCTGTAGCAAGGACCCCATCCTCAGTTTCTCCTCACAGCCATAATCACAAAATGCACATAATCTGCAGAAAATGATGGGCTGCAAAGCACTTGTGGATGACATCTCAAAGAATTCCTGGTTCAAACAAGTACAGTGATCAAAACAGCCTGATGCACCGTCTCTCCTACAAAGAGGTATAACAAGGTTTTTTCTGTGCAGAGAAGAGACGACAGGAAAGAACAGAGTTGCAAAGGAACTTTTTCTTTCCAAATGTGTATTTTCAGTTTCTCATTTCAATCACTGATCAAGTAAGTCACTTGGCTTCAATTTTTTCTCAAGCACTTTCGTGTCCCATTTCTGGTGACTCATAATGAAGTGTACGGCAGGAGAAGGGACCTTGTGAATCTAATCAAAGAACCAGAGCCTACGGAACAGGCATCCAACCTCACAGCCTGAACAAAGGCAGCATATTCATTAAAAGTGTGCATTCCATTCCAGGCAGCCACTTAAGTCTTTCTTCCTCATGGGAGGCCACAAAGGCTGTCTGCACCCCCAGCATAATACGACCTAATACACCAACTTTTCAATTGCCTATTTCAACCCAGAAATTAACACAACTTTCTGTCCACCATAAACATCCCCTGAGACTGAAGCCTGTGAACACAGGTTAAGAGACAGACAAGACCACGAGAAGGCCACCTGAACCCTCTCAGTTACTTAAGGCTGCTTCTCAAGGTGTATATATAGACACCAGAATTGGGGCATGAAATGCCATTTTTAAAGGGAATAGAAAGACGTGACCATCTCTTCTTTTAGGAGGGGCAACTGGGAGATGGGAAGGGGAGGACAGTTTAAAGGAGATCTGTTGGCATGCATTTCTGTGAAGAAGTGTGTTTAAAGCTCCTAGCAGTCAGGGGTGGTGGTGTGAGCGGGAGGAGGGCATTCTCACTAGGACTGAAACAGCAAAATACAAGATTGCTGTCAGCCACCTAACTGTCAGTGGAATTTTTCTTCCTTCAACACTGTTGGACTACACGATTTTTCCAGAGGAACCTCCAAGTTGACTATTTCAGCACTTCTCATTGTGTCTCTAATTTATCAAATGAAAAACGGGGCACTTCACAATTTCACATAAAGGCACTTTTCACTTATAACTAGTTTTCACTTATAACTGAAAACCAGGAATAAGATGGAGGAAGGGAGAAGTATTTGCAAAAGCTAACTTTGGTGTAATGAAGTTATTCCATCTGGGCTCTCTTTATAGCCAAGAGAGGCTCTTTTAGTCCATTGTATGCTGAGGGTTCTCTTTGCTGATGATGCCTAAAGCAGCCATGGCAGAGGAGACACAGGGTTCAAGCAGCCATTGTGAACCCTCAGCATGCAGGAAGAGCTGACCAGACCTCCTGCTTGTCTTGCGTGAAATGTTAGTAGAGCAACAACCACCAAAATGCACAGCAGCATCACACACCCGGCTCTGCACTGGTGCAGTGCTGGGGGAAAGGCAGTGGACAGGAAGATGCACCTCTCTTCTAACAGCCCTACCCAGGTGTAAGTGATGGATCAAGCTGCTGAGCAGTGCACATCTCTCTCCATCAACATCTGCATGAGCCTTCATGGTCAAAAGACTCAGGCTGATTACGTAGTAGGAAAATACCAAGGAATACCCTTGGCATTCCTTACAGGCACACAGAGGACTATGGGACCCAATTGTCTGCCGGATGTCAACCCCTCTTTACTTTTTCTGCTGTTCCTTAATACCACTGGGGCTCCTCTGAGGGCACATGGGCAGACAACAACCTCTTTATCTAAATTCAGAAACCTGTAAAACTCTACTGATGCTTCTTCTTAACAAAGGCAGTGCAAAAAGAAGGCAATCAGAAAGAAATGTTAACATATGTGAGACTGATTAACCTCGTTAAATTTGCAATTGTCCTGTAACTCATTATTCTGAGCTAAGGAGAAGGCAAGCAGCATGCTGCACACTTGTTCTTTACTGTAAGTGTGAACACACACTGTTCCTTCAGCGAAGTTATCCTTTAAAGATTATTTTTTGATGCATTATGCAAGTGGTATACAGTAAATTTTTGATGTATTTGTGACATTATACTTTTCTAAATGGCTAACACTGCATGTGATAAAGAATGAAGTTCAAAAGGGCTAGGGAAAAAAAAGAAAAAAGCTCTAAGTAAAGAAGGAGAAAATGAAGAAAAGCCTAATAAGAGTAAGAGTACTGAGCAAAACAATAATAGCAGCATCTGTAAGTGACTACATCAAACTGCTCCTTTCCCTTTTAAATCAGTGACTATTTCTCCAATTAGCTTACGTATTGCTCCAGGGCAAAAAAAAAAGTGCTGAAAATTTCCAGTCTTTGTGGGATGGAGTGAGCTTATTCATGTGGTCCTGAAAATCCAAGGAATTTTCTTCAAGTTAAATCAAATTCTAGGTAAGGTAGTAGCAAAGGAAATTTTACACAGCTTTTTATGATACAAAAAACCCAGACGGTGAAATTTCACAAGAGATTTCACAGCTGTGGCTGAGGCTTAAAGTGCCCCCAAAAGCAATAGGTAAGGCATTGAAAAAAGCAAAGGGACCACCAATTTTCACGGGACAATGATTTGGTTAAGAATGATTTGGTTCAGATTTGGTTAAGTAATTAAGGAGCAATAGCAGTGACCAAGTGAAAACCAATCAGCATTGCACCCACACACCTGTGCCAGCAGCCCCTGCAAGAACAGGCCTGACCTCACTCCTTACCTGTCACAGGCACCCTGACACTGGAAACAAATCCTCTCACGGAGCTTTGCATCCTCTTACACACCCTTGCTCTTTCCCTCACCATCTGCAGGAATGTTGCACCTTATTTTCTTCCTCAGGAAAGATTTTGGTGCCCCCTTTATTTCACGAAATAATGGAAAACAATACTTGAAATGGACATAGCTTGAACAGTCAGAATGTGGCAGTTCATTTTCTTAATGGACCTATCTGTTTTATGCGCTAACAAACCATTTTCCCCAACAATACTAAGGTTTTAAGCTGTATCCTCTCCCCCTTTTTTTTTGAAGTTAAACGAAAATGCTTGATGACGTTCATGAGTAGACAAGAAAAGAAAATCCCTAACTGGTCTCAGCCAAATTAGACTTGAGGAAAACCTAAAAAAAAAAAGCAGAACATCTCTGAACTGACCTAAAGTTTTTCCAGTTTATAAAGTTGCATTTTGCTCCTGCCTCTTTTAACCTCCTATTCAATTTTTTTGGTGTAATTTTAATAAAAACACCCCCTTATAGTCTGCATTTCAATTTCACCATTAAAAAAATTTTTGACAAATTTAAAGCAGCTTTAAAAATATACTAAATCTACCTGAAAATAAATTGAAGGACAGGTCTCCCTACTCTCTGTATGTTAATAGAGTAACTGAAGTAAATTCTCTGCTCATGTAATAACAGATTCCTGCTTTTTTAGATTCTCTGAGAAAATTAGCCTTATGCTTTCCTCAGCAGTGAAAGACAATTCAAAGTAGTTTAAGAATGATGAATGAAGACAAGCTACTGTTTTCTTTTATATTCATAAAACCATACCAATGTAATGGCAAGTAGGTACTTAAATTGCTACTGGTGCCTAAAGAACCCACCCTAGCTTGTGTATTTTTTGGGAGTCTGACATGTACTAAGCTATTTTAGAGCACACCCTGCATTCAAAAGAAGCAGGGTTATGTTACTGGAGCCTCAAGTAAATTACAGAACACCATGTTCCTAGGTTAAAATAATGTACCATTGACATCTAATTAGTACTAACAGTAGTAGTCAAAAATTGAATTTGATTTTCAGTATGCACGTGATCTGACTATAAAATTCATTTATCATGACACAAGCAGGAAGACATTTTTGTAGTCAGACTCCCATTCCCATGCAGAACTGAGGAGATGAACTATCTACAATCTGAAGACTGCAATGTTACTTAAACAGCAACTAAAACTGCTTTAGAAAGCATCATCTGTTAAAGACAATTTTAATGTATTTTAAACAGAAAGTTTTTGTCCCAAAATTTATCTGCTTTCATACTGTGAGGTTGTATTTTGGTGATTTATGTAACAATGTAGTCTTTTTTTCCTTCCCCAAAAACACACTTTAGACTTGAGTACATGAACAGCCATGCTTGGGGACCTTTTTGGGGACCAAATATAGAGAGCAGAATTACAGTTCTTACCAATACCACGAATGCTTCAGTCAAGATTTATTCCTACACCAACATGAATTCACTGGGTGCGTCAGCAGCTCATCTCTCTAACACCTCACACCACCACTGTGAGGAAATTCAGGAACTCGGCCAGCACTCCCAGCAAAAGGGATGCAGCCTCTCTTGCTGTATCTATGGATATGGATATTACAACCACTTCCCAAAGTTAAGTTTAAAGCATGCAATATCAGAGCAGGTCATCACTAATTCCCTCCCACAAATCTCTGATTCACAGCCAAGTCTGGAAGATTCCTCTGTCAGTCATGCCCCAAGCCAAGGTGTTTCAACCTTGGTTTTAAGTATTAAGGATTAACAACTGAACAAAACAGTGAAGAAAACCACAGGGCCTCCACTTCCTGAAGTCTTTCAGTCAAAACTGTGGTTCAAATCACAACCTAGAGCTCGAGTACTAAATACAGACGAGATGCACGAGTCACTGCTTTACTTTGTGGGGTCTACAATCAGCTGTTACTGCTGAGGAAGGCAAGCCCAGATGACTCAGTGTCACTCAGCTCCACAGCAACTGAGAACTGACCACCCCCAAAACTCTTACGGCACTGTGCATCTCCTGGAACACCCTCACTTTGAACACTACAGAGTATTTTGGCTTCTATCCCTTGTAAAAAACCACAGTAAAATAAATAAATAAAGGGCAGGAGGACAAGCCTAGAGAGAAGACTGGCGTAAGATGAGCTTCCAGGTAAGCTTTAGCTTCTAGAACAGAAATGGCAAATATATAGGTTTAGGTCTATAAAATCACACAAGATGGCAAGGAAAACACATCACAAAGTAGCAAATTAAAGTGATCAGGCAGAGGCTATAAAAGAAACATGCTTTTACAGATACTCTACAGTAAAACACTGGACTGCTGGCACAGGATGCTGCAGAATAAATGTTAAATGTTTTCACAAGGATTGTTTTAACATATTTCCATTCATTAAAGGTATCATTAACAAACTTTTTAACTTGACCAGAATATCTCAAATGTCATGATTAATAAAAGATATGTTATTAAACCCCTAATATATTATGGAAATTATTACTCTAGATAAATTAAATAAGCTTGCACAATTAAACCATTAGGAAGTATAGATTCTTTTCAGTAATGTGTATAGAGAGCATAAGAATTAGCAGAATTCTTTTTAGAAAACATTCTTTCGAATTAAGTTTTTGTGGATTTAACACACTGCCAAAATGCACACATCATTTTGAAAATGAGACGTGCGTTGGGCAAAAACCCAACAGTTTAAACACATACCACATGATGCCACCAAAGTATTTTTAGCTGTGTGTCTTAACAAGAGAGAAATCTTACTTTTTTCTGCAATATGAATTTATTTTCTATGAAAATGTTTTTGACTGAAAACATTTTATTACATGAAAGGTTGCAGAAATAAATTCTGTCAAATACAGAAAAAAAAATAGACATTTTTCTTAGAAAAATGCTGTGACAAGATTTAGGCAAAACTGATCTATTTCCTTAGGAATGGTTCTACTTGCTGTTATAAAACAGCTCAAATGTATTTCTTATGCTTTATACAAGAATTATGATTTACACATGAAATGTGAAAGTTCTCTTTTGTCCAGCAATTGTGTTCACTTCACAAACGAAAAAGAAATAGTGTCATACAGCATCAATAACTGCATAACCCGCAACTACCACCTCCTTCCTACTGACCATGCCCACACTATTTCCTATTTCAATCCTGAAGACTTCGCAAATTTTCCTGTTACTACTGGAAGTTAGTCTTAACCAGATGATTTTGATTCATTTCTCATGAAATCAAGACTGAGCGAGTTGTTCCACATGACTCCATATAGAACAATTTTATATTGTAAACCGCTGCAGCAACTGAGGGGTGGTTTTTTTGAACTCTGCTTCCAATAAACTTGCGCACTTCAGAACATCTAAAAAGATTTGAAACATCTCCTGTTTTGCTTTCTTGTTTTTTATATACTGGAAAAGAGGTTGCTTAGTTGTTTCCTTTGTAGGGATAGAGTTGAAACTAAGACTTGGAAATCAAAGTCACAACTGAAAAAATAAAAACCAAACCAACCCTTTTTCCAAAAAGATCACAAGTGTAACTAGCTCAGGATGTCACAATATTAAAAAACATTGTGAAAAGTAACAGAACAAGCTGACACACTTTCACATGTGACATTTAAAACAGCAACATTGTGTTTTCAATTCTTAACTCTTGAAGAAAAAAATCAACTGAGTATTTCCTGAAGATTTTGGTCAAACGGCTTTCGTGTTGGCGTGGTTGAAAGAACATGCAGCTATAGAATGCCTGTTTGAAAATGTTATAGTTTTCTCATGTAACATTCACACTGTAATCTGAAATTTGTACATTATCACCCCAGCCTCAGCATCTGGCTTTCAATTAACAAGCAAAGTTAAAAACCTCCGTTTTTCAGATTGCAAAGTTACAATTACAAATACTTGAAACCAAGTGACAAACCACCCATTTTGCTGGTATCTTAATGTTTTATTCACAAAATAAAGAGCTTTGTCTTTCCAAACAAAGAACATAACAGAAAGACTCGATGATACAGTTATAAAAAAGCAGTACTGAAAATTTGAAAAAGTCTGGTAAAATTTACAAATGCGAACCATTACTTTGTACAAAATCTTTTTTTTTAAAAGGAACTTCAGCAACAGATTTTCAAACACAGTTTGAACAGCTGGGGAATGCAGCTCGGTTGCAGGCAGTGGGGTTTATTTCCGTCGGTGCGGGGAGCTCTCCCTGCGCCTGTCGTCGCCCTTCCGCGACTCCCTGTGGGGCTCGGGGTGGCGGCTGTGCCTGTCCCGCTGCTTCTCCGACCCGTTCCTGGAGCGCTCTGCCTGCTCCTCCTCCCTCGGGCTGCCGTGGCCACGCTCCCTCTCGCGGGATTTCGATCTCTCCCTTTTCCTACTGCGATGTCCATCGTCTTTGCTCCAGTGTCTGTAATTGTCATCATCAGACACAGAGGCTCTTCTTTCTGCTTTCTTCAGTTTGGAGTTGCTGTGTTTGTGTTCTGGATCCTTATTTCTGTCATGGTTCCTATCCTTCCCGCTGTGGTAGCTGTCTCTGCCGTTGGACTCGTCTCTGTGGTGGTATTTTGATACCTCATCTCTCCTGTGTGATTCTCTTACATGTCGGTGATTTCTTTCTGATTTGCTCTCACTATCACTTCTTTCCTCTTGTTGCCTCCTTCCAGTTTTCTTTTCAAGCGATTTCCTTCTTCTTTCTTGTTTTTTCCTGGAAACTTTTTCAGATTCTCTATTTTTCTTTTGCGTTCTCCTTCTTTTGGCTTTAGAAACATCTGAAATTATAACAAATTATGGAACTGAGGTTGCATTTTAATTTAGTATGTTAAACTTATTAAACTACAGAAAGAGTTCTAGAGAGTGTTTTTTGTCAGAAAACATTTGTGCACATCTATGTGCACAAAGGTTCCAAAAATAATGAACTCCTGAGTTTTATTTGCTATCTGCACGTGATGCCTGTCTTTTGAAAACCTCTACCTGTCATCACCCTCTTGCTGACTTGTACCCTATGACCCAGCAGAATCTGTAAAGCCATTCATCAAAGTACTCTCACAAATAATCTTTTTTCTAGGAAGACCACCTTTCCTAGACATTCCAGTCTCAAAATCATTTACCTTTCCTGGAAAAGCTTATCAGTCAATGGACAGGAAAAACAGCAGATGAGGAAAAATCTCCAACACTATCCCACGACGAAAGAGAGGTAGGGTGAAATGGCTTGAGATAATGGTATTGCAGCAACATAACAATGGCCTTCAGGCTCATTTTTCAGGAGAAATAGTGACAGCTTTGTCAACTAGATTAAAACTAACTTCTGTATTTCTAAATACACAGTAGTCTCATCTCAGTGGAACAGACCTTAACCTTCCTGTTTGCTCTTTATCAGGGACCTTTAAATCCCATTCGACAGTATTTGGCACTAACAGCCATTTACAATAACCATTAATTCACCTCACTGTATGAACTACAGAATCACATCAGCTGCTTCTCATCCCCTTTCGAAAATACCACAGCCATGAACTGATTTATTTATTATTTATTATTATTATTATTATTAGGCATTATCTGAATTGTCGTCTTGTCTCGTGTCTGAACCAAGGCTTGCTGACATTCTGTTAAAATGTAATGGTGGATCAATTCAGACACATTTTAATCCATTAAGTTTTTTAAGCAGTGTTTTCCATACTATTTTACATCCACGAGATTGCAGGAAAAGACCTGAGAAAGCAAACAGGAACAAACCAGCTGCTTTGATGGCAGATAAATTTTATCCTCTGCTGGACCTATTTTGGTTAGAACTACCTTCCCAGGGCAGTGCTGAGCTGAGCAAGCTGATGAAGTTCCAAGCATTAACAGAGAGTATGACAGTAATCTCTAACTTAGCTCAATTTCTAATCAGCAGGTTTTCTATTTTTCTTTTATACACTGCACCATTAAAACACTGAAATACTGCAGCACATTCCTCTGCAAAACGCCTTGTAACTCTTCCAAGTTATTTTATAGGTTTAAAAAACTGCAAACCCAGGAAGACTTTGGAGTTATAACCAGTAATGGAACCTCAACTAAGTTTACCATTAAAGAATACTGTTATCTCCAATTAATGTTTTGACCACTGTATTAAAGTACACAAGAAATTGAAAAGTGAAACCAGGCTGCAAAGGTATCAAGATGCAAATTTAAATGAATGTGTTCCTCAATGGAGAAAAGGTAAATAGTAAAAGAGAAGGTCCTAAACTTGGAAAAAACCCTGTGTTTCTACTCGCAGACTGCAGACCTGGTTTGTCACTAAGCACTGACCCCTCTGGTTCCTATCAAGCAGCTCAGCAGAGCTGCAGCTGTCCCTGCAGGACCATCTGGCTCTGTGCTGAGCTGGTGCCTGCTCTGACCCTGTTTGGCTGTGCCCTCCCCTCGCACTGTCGTCACCAATGCTGTCAGTGATGACCCACAGCTCCCACTCTGGACAGGAGATTGTGGTGGGGAACAGAACTGCATTTCTAAAGCAGGAGCAGTTCACACTGCTTTTATTTTATTAATCATTTTCATTTCAAAGACATGCAATAAATCAAATTAACTTTGAATCAGCAAACTTCCGTACTACAGAAAGTCATGCTGTGCTATCATCTGCTCCTGCTATATATACTGGGGGAGGCTGCACACACTAACTCATCATAGCAAGTACTTTAAAGATTAAGCAATGCTTATGACAGCTCATGTCAAATAGAAGGTTCTACATCAGCACAACAGTATAAGATACTACACACTAATTACAATGCATAAAAATACAAAATAAGATGTCAGCAAAAGCTAATTCTGCCTTGATAATTTCCCTACAGACAAGAACCTTCCCTATATCACCACATAAACTTTTCCTGAAGCAGAGGA
This sequence comes from Orthonyx spaldingii, assembly GCA_013397795.1. Lineage (NCBI taxonomy): Eukaryota > Metazoa > Chordata > Aves > Passeriformes > Orthonychidae > Orthonyx > Orthonyx spaldingii. The sequence continues at coordinate 3,146,294 of VZTJ01000889.1, forward strand.
ATTAGAAATAGGGACTCAGAGGTAGAACAATATTTAAACGCATTGCTAGAACTGAAGAATGTGATTTCTGACTCATGAAGAAGCACGTATTTCCAGGGGAAGACACAAGAAGTATCAAGCTCACTTAATCAAGCCAAGAAAAAAGAGTTGTAGGCATGAGGCTCTAGAGTTCACCAGTAAACACAGAGATAATAATTGGGAATTACTCTAATCCCTCCATCCTCCAATAAACTGAAGTCATAATAGTGTGCAACAGATATCAATAGTGTAAAAAAAAGTAATCTACAAATGTTTCTCAGACATTTAAGTCTCTAAAAATGGAACTCAGTTCTCTAAATTCAAAAATAAATATTTAAAAGAAATATTTAATATTTTAAAACCTTAAGTTAAAAAAAATTGATTCGTTTTTAAAAGAGAGAAATTACCACTGTCTATAGCCAAATCATCCTCAAAACAAGTATACACAGAAACAGTAATAAACATGCCTAGAGGAATAAATAAAAGAGAAGCAAATAGTTGTACTGCTGGTATCTAAATACCTGAGTCACTGCTGCTGTCACTGCTAGATGAGGAGTCACTGCTGCTGGATGACTCTGAGCTACTACTGCTGCTGTCAGAATCAGAATCTGAGGAAGAGTCTGTGTCTGAAGATGAAGAGGAATCTGATGACTCAACATTTTGCTTCTGTGTCATAATCAACTTTGGTGCATTTTTAAGATGTTCCCGTAATTCATCCCTAATTCGAAACAAAAAAAAAAATAAAAAATTTTTGTTCTTCAGTTTTATTTTTTTGTTCACAGGGAGAGGGAAGATGAAAAAAGTAAATATCAAATCAGAAAAGTGTTCCTCACGTGAGTCCTCCAAGGCCAATAGAAGTGAAGAAATTGATGGCAAAGCGAGTGTTTCTTGGGTTATCCCGAGGCATAAGTCCTTCAAAGAAAGGCTGCAGTGTCCTGATGGAAACAAACATCTCAGTTAAACACCACGCCAGCTCAGCACTCTCACTGACATAAAGAAAAACTGTAGGAATCTCCACAGGAAAACAAAACTTTTCTCTTCATGCATTTTTCAATACTTTCATTATTTGTACCTGCGATGCATCTAACCAAAAGCTATTTAAAAACTTGCTTTTTTAAGAAAACAAACTTCACTCATAGGAGAGCTGTACACATACTGACAGATAATGACAACAGAAACCCCAACTTTGTGAAGCCCTGAAGAGACTTGTGAAATTGCAGTAGCCTGTGATAGCAAAGGATAACAGGCACTGACCGAGAAGTTCAAAGATGAAGGTATGCACGATGAAATCCCATCATACAAGGCCTTAGGGATAACTTCAAATTTAAGTTTACATGAGCTAAAGCATCTACCAAATTCTTCATCATAGACAGAGGGAATCTCAGCTTAGAGGAAATAGCTCAAGCAACTGCAAGCAACACTGCCAGAATGCAATGCATTAAATACCATGGAGATTTAAAAGAATGTTATTTATACAATATGTAAGGATTAGTAACTAATCCTAGAGAAACTGTTACTAATAGTTGTGTGTCTTTTCTAAGTTTTGCCAGAAAGAGAAGCCCTAGTAACATTTATTATGCAGCTCTGTAGATGACAATATATAAAAATAAACTCACACTTGGAAAATTCTTATTGTAGCTGTGTCAGTGGGGGGTGGAGGGGGAACAGACATCTTGCAAACAGTCACGCACGTACTTGAACCCAAAATGACAGCAATGCACTCAGCTTCAAAACTGACTCTTTGAAGTGACTAAATCTATACATGAACTTGTTCTTGAAGTACTGCAGCTGCAGAAGGGCAGTCTTACTTAAACTTGAACACAGTTCTTATCTGTACTTTTTCAGATAAAGAACCTAATTAAATTTACAGTTCTCAAGACAAAATTTCAACTTACTCATCTTTTAATCTTGCATTTAAATTAGGAAGTCCCATATATTCACTGAGTTCCTGAAAGAATATTTTGACAAAAATTCTACTGGAGGATGTGGTAGTTTCTTCACTCAGTATTATACATTCAAGGACCTGAAAATATTCAAAAAAACATAAACCCTTAAGTTTAAACATACATTCTTTTCTTTATCTTAAAAACTTTTGACCTCCTGAAATAACTAATAAAGGCTGATCTTTTTTTTTTTTCCATGAAGTTCATAAATTCTAGTCAAGATGGTCTTCCTCAAAAATTCTTTTCAACCACCTGGGAGAAGCTGCTGATCATAATTATTCTGGTAATTCTTTAAGCATTTTTTTTTTATCTAGGAAAGCTCCACAAAACAAAATCAGGTGTGTGAACTTCTGGCAAGTTCAGAGATTTGGGACTTAAATACCAAAGAGGTAAAATATTTGGACTGACTTATGTGTGCTTGAAGAATGATAATTAGATTAGGCTACAAAACAAGAATAAAACAATATGAAAAGAGAAATTACCTTGATATTACTTCTTTATTTTTAATGTTATATCTCAGAATGCAAGATTGCTTCTATTTATTAGGTAAATAATAAAATGGCAGTGTTTTTAATTGTCTTGTAATTCAATACAACTTCTAATTTATCAAAACGTATAAGTTCAAAACTCTTTTCTAAAAGAAGTACATTTTAATCAACCAATTCCAGCTGAACTCTATAAAGTAACAGCTTAAATCAACTACTTAAAATGGGGAAAGAGGATGATGAAGCACAAGAGGGGAAAAGAGGAGATGGAGCAAACCAGAATTGTTCGACAGTGTCTGAGAAGTTACTTAAAATAACCCAGTTTGCCACAAGTCATTACAAATTGTAGAATAAATACTAGAATTAGCGTATGATAAGTTATTGTGGAGTACTGGAGATTAACTGTTGAAAATTGAGGACAATGGCTTTTTGTTTTAACTTACACTCCAGGGAATGGAATCAGTGTACAGGAGATGAGCAAACATCTTGGCCACATTTCTCAGTTTGTTCGTTTCCAAACGATGAATGGTGTCATACTGCTCCTTGAAAATGGCTTCAAAGGATTCCATATATTCTTTCTTTAGCATGCAGAAGCGCTGAGACAACACAGGTCAGTTTAAACAACCACTTTTAACAAAATATGAAACATGCAAATGATCTATAAGTAAGTGACCTAATGGTGCAAATATTTACTGCAAGACTTCCTTTTTAAATAAGCCTTGGAGAAAGAGCAAACACTCAAAGGGATACATTTTATAGCTTTGAGCAGTTTGTCAGGACAAGAAACTCATGTGCATTGCAAAGCAGTAATTATCAATTCTGAACTATGACAAATTATCCAGCATTTTGCTTTACTTCTATACATCAAGTATTTTCACCTGATACAACCCCATTTTTTTCAGGACATCACTGAACAACTATTTCAATTTAGAGAGGCAGCAGGAAACACAGAGGTAAGACATTCTGGACATAAAAATTCCAAAGAACATGGAAATCAACATTTACATTCATCTGAACATGCAGATTCATATGGTTAGTGTTTGTAACTGACTGTCAGCAACAGCATTTCCTGAAATAATGGATGAAAAATACAAATGAGAAGAAACATTCCTTTTCAGCACAATTTGCTGCCTTGATAAGACAAGTACTTCATCTTAACTCTTCAGACATGTCAATATTATTGGTGGGGAAACCTTAAGTAAGAAATAACTGCAGCTAAATTAGCAGTTATCTACACAAAACCAGAGAGTTAGCTGTTTATTGAAGAGCAGACAAAACACTCACAACCCCAGCACAGTAAGTGTTCAATCTTGTGCTCTAAATTAAACCTACTAAGCAGCTTTGAACTAGGTGGTAAATGACAGGACTCTCCAAGATTAATCTTCAACACTATAAAAAGGCTATTTTCTGGTAACTCATAATACTATTATGTCTTCTTAGTGCCATTTCTTTGCCACTGATTTATTGTTGTACCATAATGAGAAAAAAGGGAGGCAAAACAAGCAGCAATATAAAAGGAAAGTGAGTTCTCTTATTCTGCATCCACTATGCTTTTTACGAAGTGCTAATTCAAGCCACTAAAACATTCAAATAACATAAGCATTTTTGGAAAGATAAAATGACTGTTAGTTTTATTTATCCATTAAAACTTAGGTTTGACACACAAAAAATAAACCAATGAAATTTTCTATCATGAAGTAAAAGAATCTGAAAACAGAACTCACCCCTGCCAGTAACCCAAAGAATTTCTCGTATGTTCTTTGCTGAGCACAGCAGTCAAGTATCATATTGCACAGCTCTTTCTGGGTTATGAAAAAGAGAATATTTTCTAGGTAAATTCACTGTAGCAGCAAAAAAACCCATCAGTACACATCAAGTAACTGAAGGAAGCCTTATATGGATGCAAGCTTTGAAATGAGCTTTTACATCAAACTTCATTGGCAACACCAGTAGTTTTCTGAATTTCTCTGGTATATGAATATGAACTTGTGCTCTTCAAATTTCCTCTTCTGCTTAAACTATGATTTACATGTTAACACACTGTACATCTAACCAAAAAAACTCAGAACTCATTTACAAACTGACTTTACCACAGAGAAAAAACAGAGTTACAATATACGAAGTGATGGTTTTGAGAGCTTTCTTTGTAGTTTTGTTTTTGTTAACCAGTTGTTCTTTGGATTTCTTTTTGGGCTTTGTTTTTGTTTGTTTGAAATAGTACCAATCCCTGCATTTACAGAAAACGAAAACTCTTTACAACTTCCAAGTGTCAAAATGCCTTAGAGACAAACCATTTGGAAACACAACTTGCATTTCTTAGCAGCTATTTAAAAAACCAGAAATATCTGTTGATTTTAGTATATAGTAACACCTTTAGCTATTCAGCCATAATGTGCCTGACAAGCCCTGCTTAACACAAGCAAGCAGAAGGCTGAGTTTCACTGCAATGGCTTCAGCCCTGAGGGAGATGTTCAGAAAGACTAAACTCAGCTTTGGGAGGTCAGTGTGCCTGGACTTCCTCTATAACCAAGAGAACAAGAGAAACTTTCCTAAAGCAGCTGTTTTAGGCTCATATTCTGAATGACCCGTTATAGAAGAGCATCTCTCCTTCTTGGCTAGGACTGAACAGAGGAACCTAGCTGGATTAGTCTCCAAAAACGTTTGTGCACCCCCCACCATCGCCAGCCTGCCTTCCATTTTCCTCTGTCTCCTTGGTGAACACGGATGCAAGAACAGAAGATGCCCTCCCGTTCCATAATGCCAACTATCTGGGACAGTCAGCCCACTCTTTCTGCAATACAGACTCTCTGGCTCCCTTCCTCATTGTCTTCCAAAACCATCATCCCAAGATTATTATCAGATCAACCTGTGGTAGCTGCCTCTTACTCTCCTCTCACACACAGCAAAGCAGGAACCAGAGGGAAACACTTTGTACCTCACCTCTAGGGCCAGAGCTCTTCACCGGCTGAGAGCAGCGGTCCCAGCAAGTGAGGCTGTGCAGGTTCCAAACCAAACTCACTCCCCTGACCTTCTACCTGAGTTACAGATTGTACTGCAGCTGTGAATTGGTTTAGAGCACATTTTGCAACATTAATTAAGACAAGTGAGCAAACATTTTTATGTAGATTAAGAGCCATGAAATACACAATGCTTAAAACAGCCCTGCACTTTCTCCCCATTCACTTTTTTTATTACTGTTTTCTCATAAGACCAATTCCATAGCATAATCCAATTTATGACACTCCCAAATAGGTTTCTGGCTGTTAGTCATGTATCTTTCATTATTAGTTTAATTTCTCTCTCAACTAATAGTAACATTCCTATTAAAACTACTGGATGATTTCAAGCATTTTGTTCTCTTTATATCTTTCACCAATTTACTGTAGCATATACTGGACTTCATATTCTCCCACTTGCATCATTCTTCCAAGCACATACTCAGAAGAAACATTTTTGCCCATCATAAAAGCTCAAATAAAAAGCCAACCATGCTGAACAAGAAAAAAAACCACCTCTCCAAATAACAAGGCAGTAATGTATCAAATAAACGTACAGATGTGTTTAAAGGCATTCCTTTTAACGCTGTCACACTGAGTTACTGTGATGTATTAAAATGCATATTAACTTTTTATACTACCCCATTTTACAGTAATGCTGCAGTTAATCAGTTTTTAAACAATAAAAAGGGTAAAGTGCTGATGCCACTGTTAATAATGTCAAGAAGACTTGAAAAACAAATTACTTTTCTTCCTCATCTTCAATGCAATTATAGCCTTGGAATCCCCTGTGGTTTACAGTAATTAAATATTTTAACATTTTAATTAAATATTACAATGATTTCTAGGAGGGTATCTTGAATAACCACATCCATGAAAATAGGTTTGCCCATAAAAGCACTCTTGCTGGTGCTATCTAAAAAATTTGAGGTTAGGTCTAGAGTAACTCTCTTCCAGATTTAAAATTAACAAACTTTACAATTATTTAATTACTTTTTGAGAGATGCAACAAGCTCAGATGGCAATTCTAGCTTAATTTACAGCTTCAAAAGTTAGTTAACTCACTTCTGTGCTCCCAATGATGTTTATGGCATGAAGAGCCTGTTATTTAGCCCATCACTTGTTTTGATGAACACAGAGAGTTTGTTCCCCCATTTTGCAGGTAATTTCTATATTGTCTTGTTCAACTGTTTTCATACAATGCTCAACAACTACTCAGCTCAGTTAAGAAAGTATACATAGCTATCCAATCATGAAGCAAAACACTCCAAAAATATCTGACGCCTCACACAGATGGTGAATCATCTTTTGTGAAGATGTTGAATTTATTACAGTATCATGGAAAACAATAGGACTTCCCAAAACTGCTAAGACAGAAGATAAGGAGAAAGCTCCCTTTAAATACACTGCATTTTTCACAGTTCTCCCTAAACATCCCCTTTTTGCTCCTACCCAAACAAAGTAACTGTTTAGACAAATCATGACTCAACCTAACAGGGCAAGTATCATCACACATTTAAAGATGCTAAAGGAAAAGACAGAAAAATCAAACTATTTTTTTTCTCCCAATTTTACTATTTTAAAACACAAGCACCCCCTGCCCAGTCTATATTCCCTCAGCTTCACACAGAGCTGTGTTCACTGCAGACAGAGGAGCTGAAGTAACTCACTCCCTTCTGATCACGAGTTCCTTTTCACAGCTAGTACTTCTCCCCACCCCTTCTCTCATTTTTCACCATCTCTTTAAGATCTGCAATCAGCCAAGACTGCAATTTCACAGCTGCCCCACAGGCTGCCTCCATATGGAGGTCACGTCTGCCCTCCCTAGCTGGAAGTGATGCCATTTCCACCTCCTTTCCCCTGCCAGCCCCACAGCTCTATTCCATCCATTGCATACACAAGCTGAAGCCATCATGTGACATCCCCACCCTGTAAGCTATTCTTAAAATATCAAACTTTCAATGTCAACACTTCATTTCTAGAGTTTCTTCATGGAACTAAAGGAATTGATCTGCCAGGAGCAAACCTAGTGAAGGCCTTAGGTTCATTTAAATCAATGTGAAATTGGAATTATGTGAAACGAGTGCCTTGCATTTTATGTACTTTCAGTGCTTTTACAGATGCCACACTTTTCCTTTTTTATTTCACTAAAGTGTATTTTGCTCCCACTGACTACCTTAAAGCTTTCCTTACTGCTGCATATTTTAATGGCTGTAACCATCACACAGCCTACTTCTCCCAGCACCTCTGCTTTCTCTTCTTTATTTGTCAAGTTACCACTTAGAGCCAAAGCTGGCAAAGCCATGGAAGGTGTTTGAGCAGCAGCCAGCCTCTTGTCAAACTATGTGCAGTGCTTCTCACAGCTACTACAATGTCTCCAGGTCTGTCCTGTAGTCAGCTAATGGTCTTCCTCAACTTTTCACGCTTTATTTACCCATTTTTGCCCAACTTCTTTTATGTTTAGAGCAACACATGATTAAAGCTGAATATGGTTATCACAATCTTGCATAAATCAGACTTAATATTTTACACTGGAATCATTAATGGGATGTAAAGATAGATGTACTTTTAATCATGCTGCTACAAGTCTGCAACACATAAACACACACAACAGAGTGAAATAATACATCCAAGTCCCACAGTATCTCTTTCCTTTCACCTGAAGGCTGCACATGCAAAACTTCACTTTAAGTGATTCCACTGAGGTAAACACCAATCCCACCACCATAGGTTAAATGCACACACACGTGTGGAAGTCAAAATCTAGTCAAAATTTTAGCAAATGCCTCCTGTCAGTAACACAACAGCCTAATTCTGTATGGATTCTTACCTTCATTTTGTAGACATGAGCAAATACTACAACGTGGTATATACGTGGTATATGTATGCTATGTACTTTTTTTAAAATTGATAAGTCATGAAAATTCAGAATGATTCTGCATCTCAGGCCCACAAAAACTCCTTCTCCAAAAGACAGGAAAGCTACTTGAGGATGATTACCTTTTACAGTCAGTAGCAAGGCTATGAACTAACCATGGTGCAGTTACTAACCCTACCAGTTGCAATGCCCTCCAATTAGACAAGAAACCAATGAACCTAAGAAATCATCCATTTGACCAGAGCATAATTATCAGCCTTAGACCACCCCACTCTACACCAGTTTCCTGAACTATATTTTCACTGGAAGTGAAAACAGTCAAGTCAACATGAATACTTGTGTTATCTTCAAGACTCAAAGCATAAATAACACAAGACACTGACACTCCCACACCATCAACCAGGACTGCTTTGAGCAAGTGACACCATTCCGTAAAAATGAAGATGTGTCAGATGCATGCATAATTCTTTCAAGGAAGCTGTGCCTGCAAGAATTTTTCTCATTTCAAGTAAAAAAAAAAAAAATCTGGTGACGCATTACCTTTATCTGGAATATGCACAGTGTTAGCAGAGGCTCTAATTTAATTTAGCAACATTTTTGTATACAAGTTTAGTTCTTATCACAAGCCAAGAATGGAAAAAAAGCCTAAAAGCCAATCCATTCTAGGCACATTTTCAAAGAGCAAGAACAATGTATGGTTGATTTAATTTTTTTAGTTATCTGCATTTCAGCCAGGCTTATTTGCTTGCTTTCCCCACAGTTCAGGAGCCAAACAACTGGTACTACCACACTCCTCTAACTCCAGTTTTAATTTATTTAAATTTTCTTCTTTGGTAATGCATGGGATTAATGCAGCCTTAACAGAGATAATAACAGGACTTTTTAAAAAAAAGTAAAATAGTCAGCTCTGCCAAGACTGAACATATGCTCAAAGAAGTAATTCCAAGGCTTGTTTAGCACAGTTTCTCACAGACTGTAGTACAGACAGCAAAGCTATTCCACTTATGATCTGCACACTTCAGTCGGGTCTAAATAACATGAATAAAAGCAAACCCACTCCTAGTAAATTTAGTTAGAAATGAAAGAACTTCAACACTCTGAACGTCTTTCCTCAAAAAAACCAAAAACAAAAACAAACCCAAAAAAACCCCAAAACTAAAGGAGTACTGACACCCCCTCTCAGCAGCTGGTCTCAAACTGCAATGCCAAAAAGCAGTATTATGTTGTTCCAGTCCACAGATTATCCATCTGAACCTTAATCCTCTTTCTGTGAGTCAGAGCTGTGCGACACATCCATTACTGGTATTAAGCAAACAACTTGTGTTGCACAGCAGTTAACGTGACACGATAATCTGCTAATTCAACCACTGGTAAAAACTGCTAATGTATTTCTGAACTCAGCCCTGAAAAATCCCACCAAAAGTTTCTACACATGAAGATTTCTGGAAGAGTTAACCAGAAAGACAGCCATTAAGACTGTATTAGTCTCAAACCTGTTGATAGCATCTGTCTTTAGGTTTCAGATATTCTCACGTTTTTTGATTGTATTTAATTGACTATTTACTACTCAAAACCTGTGGAAAACAGTTTCAATAACAGAATTAAATAAATATTATTTTGTTGAGTAAAGCATTTCAGAACAAAAGCACAAAGTTACTGTAAAATCAGACTTGATTTGAACAAAAATTTTGCAGCAAGAATCTTAAGTTTCACCTGATTTTTAAGGAACACTTCAGCTGAATGCTCAGTGCCTGCTTCTCATTATGACTGCCATTCATAATAGGAGTTGGAATAGAGAAAGAGCATAAACAAAGTTTGGAGGTTCACCCAAGAGTTAGCAAACATTTCAGGAATTTCTCAAGACTGTTTAAAGCTTTGAATCAGAAAATGCAAAGAAATTATGGATAAAAGATACAACATCTTGCAATACAGATTGTTGAAGCTTTCAGTAAAACAGACTGAAAAAGGAAGAAGTGCTTTATGGCTAAAAGAATAATAGAGAATTATAAAGGTTGAAAATACCTCTAAGATCAAGTCCTACTGTAAATCCAGCACTACTGTGTTCACCACTAAACCATATCCACACATCTTCTGAACACTTTCAGGGATGCTGATTCCACCACTTCCCTGGGCAGCCTGTTTCAATGACTGACCATCCTTTCAGTGAAGAAATTGTTCCTAGTATTTAACTTAAACCCCACCTGGTGCAACTTGAGGCCATTTCCTTTGGTCCTGCCACTTGTTACCTGGGACAAGAGACCAGCCCCCACGTGGCCATACCCTCCTTTTGGGTACTTGCTGAGAGTGATAAGGTCCCTTTTGAGCCTCCTCTTCTCCAGACTGAACAGCCCCAGCTCCCTCAGCCACACACAGCACTCGAGGTGTGGCCTCACAGTCCCGAGTAGAGAGGGACAGTCACTGCCCTGGTCCTGCTGGCCACACTATTCCTGATCAATGCCAGGATGCCATTGGCCTTCTTGGCCACCTGGGCACTGCTGGCTCCTGTTCACCTGCTGCCACCCAGCACTCCCAGGCCCCTTCCTGCTGAGCTGCTTTCCAGTTGCTCTGCCCCAGCCTGTGGCACTGCTGGGGCTGTTGTGACCCAAGGGCAGGACTGAGCCCTTTGCCGTTTTGAACCTCTCACCGCTGGCCTCAGCCCATCCAGATCCTTCTGCCTTCCTGCTCCCCTGCAGATCAATTCCCGCCCAGTTTGGTGACACCTGCAAACTTAACAATGGCTTGGTTTTTAATGAAGGCAGTGGGAATTAATTCAATAAAGGCTTCTAGCTGAAGACAGTAGCTTGAATGAATAAAGTATGATTTTCCTAGCTTAAAAACTGTCAGTTAATTTACACAAATTTCTTGCTGAGTGCATTCAGTTTTTTTATCCACATGTACACCCTGAAGTCCTAGAAACCCCTGAATAATTTCACTGCCTAGATCTGCTTGTTCTTTCTGCTCTGACACTGATCAGGAAGTATCTTTTTTTTTTAGATTTTTGTCCCCATAAAGGAGCTTAATTCTATACAACGAGCAAGTCAAAGCTCTCACATCTTTGATTAAATGAGGTGAAGAGCAATTATGGTTCTTAAAGAAAAAAAGAAATTAAGATATAGAAGAAGCCTCATGTGATAAAAGGATGCAGTTTTACAATAGTTTTGAACCTTGAATTGCAGTAATTCCTACAGCTAGTACTGAATCATAGGTTAATACTAATTGCTGGGGGTTTTTTTTCCTTCCCTTGTGAAACTTACTTTTTCTGAGGAGCTTTTGCCCACAGACGTTAGGGGCTGACAGAGACTGCGTTGGTATTAAATCCCAAGAGTTAAGTAGTTCTCTGTGCAGTTATCCAATAAGCAATAGTGTTATGCATTATAACTCTGTTGTATGGTCTAGTATATATGTTCTAGATTGTTTGCTCTATTCTTTAGAGCTGAATTGATTTGCTGGGAAATAGGATTTTTTTTTCCTCTTTAGAATTCTTCAGATTATATATATTTCATTCAGAACTATAATCTTATGCACGCTAAATATTGCATTTTATGCACAAAATTAGAGAACCAGATACAAAAAAATCTCAATTCTTAGTTTACTTCCACATAAATTGCTTAGAAATGAAATAGTAAAAGAACTGAGAAAACTGTAAGCAAAAAAAGTTATCAAAGAATACCTAAGTTCAGATCTCCCCTTACTAGTTAATATTATAGTGAAGTTACTGATTACACACACTGTTTCAAATAAAACTGATAATTAAAGCCACAAGAAGTTAAGAGCTCACCCAAGTGCAACTTCCATGATGACAGTTTACAGCTGACTGAAAAGCTGCTTGGAAAGTTAGCTGGGTATTTACATTCTACCAGTATTGAACAGAAGTACTGGATGAAGAACAGCTTCCATTACTTGAAAACATAGCAATTGCATTGATCTCACAGAGTCTGAGGGCAAAACAGCTTTAATCTTATGATCTCCAAAGTTACAGCAAAGCAATTGTACTCAAAACTGTTTTCATTCAACACCCTGTTTATTTAAAGACTGTGAAAGCACCAAAACAATACACTCTGAGCACTGTGCTAATCAAGCCCCACTGATAAGGTCTACAGCTGCCTGCAAATATTATCTTCAACCCTGAGTCCTTTCAGAGACAGAACTCTGAGAACGACTGCCATGCTACAGTATTTTTGTCATAAGATGAAAGTTTCACCAGTCCAAACAACAGACCTTTTTAACCAGGCTGTGAGCCAACATTTGTGTTGCTTGACAGAAAGAAGCGCACGCATAAGACAAATTGCTTATGAAATATGTGTCAGTCTGTTTGCTCTCAAGGTTGTGAAATTGATTTTGAGGAACAACAGCTGTAAGGAAAGACTCTCACTCATCTGCTTGCTCTACAAACTAGGTCATGGAACATGAGCAAGGTTTTTAGATGCTACCATAGTACTGTATCTTAATAATGTTAGTAACAAGAAGAGTAAGAATAAAAGCTTACAGTCTGACTTTCAGGGAAGTCCATCTTCAGCAGTTTGTGAGCACATTCTTCAAAGTCTAAGCTGAATAGAAAAAATACTTATTATCTGTGCAACACATGCTATGCTAAAAACATTCCAAAATTATATTAAGATTGATTGGTGGTGCTGAAGCCTCAACTGTTTTGAAGTAAAGTATCTCAGCAGTTCAATTTGCTGGTATTTTATTGTTGCTGTGGTTTTTATTATTAAATACTTGGTATTTCATGAGATTCTATCTTAAAATTAATCCACAGTGATAACATTTGTGGGCAATTTGAAAACAAGGTGATTCAAGCAATTACTATTACTATATCATCTTACAAAATTTATAAAACAGAAAAGCGGAAGCTTTTATTGGCACGTTTTGAAACACACTGAAATGCAAGCACCTCACACAAGCTCCAAAAGCAGCATATGCCACAGTCTCCTCTCTGCACTCCTGTCTTGGCACTTCAGCTGCCACTGGGTACATCTTCCCACCCAAGAATAAGATGAACAAACTCGAGTATGGCAAGAAAGTATTTAACAGTAACTTTGAGAAACGTGAGAACCTTTGCTACCCCTCAGAACAGTATTAATTTCTGTGTCTCATGATCAACACCACAACTCCATCATTGCAATCCTCATGCAGGATCAGACCTGCAGAGTATTGTGGGCTGCAAGGGATCAATCCCTCCTCTCATCCCGGGGAACACAGGAGCCACACCCAGCAGGTTTGGATACTTATTTTCCAAACAATGCAGATGGCAAAAGAACTCCTCAGATGTGGAGACGAAGTACAGACTTTTTAAGTGTGCCTCAAATTTTTTTCACAAATTCTCAAGATGCTGTAAAATCTGAAGACCACTGACTTCTGTTCACTCAAAAAATTCTCATTACAGCAATAGTCCCCACTACCCAAACATTTTGAACCAAACACGATTCATCTTAGAATGGGAATCTGGAAAACAGTCTGCTTGACACAGTCAGGCCAGGCTCCATAAAGAACACTTCCTGACTTGTTTTTTTTTTAATTGTACAATAAGAAAGAATTTTAAAAGGAAGACAATTACATTTTAAAAGACATTTTAAAAGAAGTACACTAACAGGTGTATAATTTATATTATATTTACCTTGACTGAATAGCAAGATAAATTGTACGACGGAAGGAGACCAGGTTAATTTCTGTTTTGTCATGGACAGTAACTTTCTGCCCTGAAAAAGAAAAACATGGGCTTGTAAAGAGCAAAACATTAAGGAAGACACATGTAGCAATCTCACTATTTACCATTTACTAAGTCTGTAGCACACTATTTTTCTAGAAATACTTCAGACTGTTTACAGGTTTATGTATTTTTTAATGTTTATTTTTATAGATAAGCAAAAGAATATAAAAATCACTATTTGCTTCATCTGCAACAAAGGTAAACATTTAGAGATACAGTTCTTAAAGGGTAATTCATTTAAAGACATTTCAAGTTTCTTAGTCACTGCAACCTCTAGGTTTAACATTTCTTGTCAACATTATTAGCAATCTATTTTCTGCATAATTCAGCTGTACAACGGATTATGTGGCATCTCTGATTTTAACAGGTAATTCTTAGCTCCTGTTATGTGTAGAATCTATATTACAGCATTCTGCAAAGTCCTGGAGCAAGTGTAGAAAAATCCATTCTGAACCAAACCATTTTGGGAACACTGTCATTTGTAAAATATTCACTATTTCTTCTGTCCTTTGAGATTTGGTAAAAGCATAAATAATGAAAAATTATGTGTAATGCAGTAATTATATGAAAAAAGTATTTTTCATCAGCGTGGGAGCTCTGCTCTTCTGTGTAATGCTCCACCAAACTAGTAAAAAAATCCATTCATGGTATTCTACAAGAACAATACTTGACTGGCTTTTCAATTACTCATTAGTCTGCATAAAAATTTCATTTGTGCTTATCCACCAACATTTTCTTCCTGGAAATTGGATACATTCTTTGAAAATGAGTCAGCATTGTCTCCACTAAAGATTGAGAAAGAGGGCTGTACTGTACTAAGTTAGATATGGAGGATGCAGATACAGTTGTAAGAAAATCCATTTTAATTTTGGAAATGACTTTAAAATATGATAGAGCATGAAAAAGTTTAAGCAAGTGTTTTCATTTTGCTCTTTTTCATGTCTTATGTTTGTAAGGCAGTTTTCAAAAAAACTGATATGGTCAAGACCAATCCGGTAAAGTTGCTTTTCCTTTTCAGCCTGTGCTGAATGCTTCCTTTCAGACCATTACTTTTATACTGTTTGCTAGTAAACACTTAGGTTTGAGAATAATTGAAGAGGAAAACCTCCCTTAACATTTGAACATCTCAGTTTTGCAAAACATCCACGAAGTTAAGCTTTTCTTTCCTGTTCCATCTACAGTCAATCAATTGCTCATAAGGTGCCAGTCATACACTTACCATCCTCATCCTCCTCTTCATCATCTTCTTCATCTTCCTCACTGCTTCCAGCTTCTTGATTTCCTTCAGATTCAGTGTCACCTTCATCAAGAATTTCTGAAAGAGCAGTATCCCAGATTAACTGAATATAGACCACAGTACTTTCATTACAAAAAACCCCTTGATCCAACACCTGAAGAGTGAAAGGATTTCTCAGATGGAGAATGTGGCAGAGGCAAAAATCCAGGTAGGTCATAACTGAATGAAAATACAGTTGGAGAAATAACACTGAGTAGCAGGAAAACAAAGAAAAGGTCGAAGAACAGAATGCCAGTTACAGGACAGAAACATCACCCACTGTTAAATACATGATAGCAGCAACAGCTGAATAAGCAAAAGCCATAGGTAATTGTGTATACACACAAATATCCCTACCTTTCTTCAGCATTTTGTATTTCTCTTCATTTTCCATAAAATTCGGATCCATCTTGAAAACATCTTTAGAATAAAAGAGAATCTTTATTTAAAACACAAATTGAAGAAAACTATTAATATTTAATCTTGAATTTATTTTCTCGGGGAAGGCAATTAAGGAATTATCTTCCACTCCTAACTTACTAAGAACATCCTCTGGGTTGTAGTCGTCTTCCAATGGCAACATATGAGTAAACTGATCCTCCTCTTCCACTAAATCTAATCCCTCTGGAATGATTGGATGATCCTTGAAGCCATCCTTCCGTACAGCAAACATGACTTCTATCATGTACTGAACACGCATATCGATTTTAGACTCATGCAGGATGTGTCGAAGGCGATCAAAGATTGCTTTGGAAAAGACAGAAATGTAAACATGAAAGGCATTACTAATACAAATGCCAAGATAGGTTTTGGCTAACTGTACTTACCATTAATACCTCTGGGAGAAACTTCTGTTAATTTGAGCCCGCTCTCTTTAATAAATCCAATTGCTACTTCAATACTGTCATCAGTGGGCCTCTCAAGAAGCAAAGTGAGCATTTCCAAACATAAAACCTCATGAGCCTGTGGAAAGAATATTAGCAAAGCATCAGAATGCACAAAGTTACACTATCATCACAGTGATTTACTGGACAGACCTATCCAGCCTTTGAGGATGACACAACACAGTAGTTTAATCACACACACACAAGCAGTAGTGGGGCAAAGCTGATTAAGAGGAAGTCAAAATTTCAAATCCACTTTTACCACCAGTATTTACACCAATTTTGTAGTGAGAGTGACTGTGCTACTGAAGCAAGCAAGCAAGCAATGAAAAACATTTTGCCATTAAAAAAAAAAATAGAATGCATTTCCAATAAGGAAATAAACCAGCACCTGTATTCCAGAACCTAGTTCTAAGTGCACTGTATCTATAATTAAATCAGATCTTTCAGGATCAGGCATATAAGCAAACAGCACATCTCAGATTAGTTTCCTCTTTACCAAGATGCTGAACACACCCAATACATTCCTAAAACACTGCTTCTTGCCATTATTTAATCAGAGCATCCTGATTTCTAACACATAAACAATAGCATAGAGTTGGATATAACTTTGATTTAGATGTAACTGAGCCTAGTTCTGCTTACACACATGATGCAAGAAAACACTGTTTAAGATCTGTGGGACAGAGCCTCAAATGATCCTTGCTTTGCATCAAGACATGCCTGAATGTTAGACCAAACACACACCTGAAATCTGGGGAAATTCTGGAGCAAAAGTGCAATGACAAGTGATGATAACTGCATAAGCAATTACCAGTATCTTTCTAAAGAGATCCTAACAACTTAAAGCAGGCACCACACTCAGGTTTTCAGCAACCATCAGAACAGAGAGCATCTTCACTCAGGGTACTGCTATTAAAACTGAAGTGTAGCCATACAGGGTTTGGATTGAGCAGAAACAAAGTAACATACCACATTCTGATTCATCAAATGTGCAACAAATTTTGAAGATGTTAGACAGAGTTGCTGCAAAAGAAATAAAACAGGAAACTTGAACATATGGAAGAAAAAATTCATAACTTAGACATACTATAGATTTGCGCATCTCACAATCAAAGTCATGAAACTATTTTGAGATACTGGTAGTTGTTCACAATTAGGACTGTACGCTTTAAAAAATAAAAAATGTAAAATTAAACACACCTGCCCAAAACAAAGAACCCTGAAACAATCCCAGTATCAATCCAGAACAGGCTGCCAAACTTTCATGACACTCTAATACTACTAAGTCCACAGACTGGGGGAGAAACTCCCCAGGTCTTGGCTGTGTTCCTTTGAAGTTCCTTTGAACACACCTGACACACAGTTACTCAGCAGAGTTCCACCTTTCAGCACGTTGCTCCTTCACGTTACATACCTTGTCATTTCTGCGATACCCTTTGCGAAAATTCAGTATCAACCTCTTGAGGATCAATTCACCAATATTTGGAAACTTTGAATTGATGATTGCCACAAGAGCTGCATAAACGTGGGTAAAAATCGGAGAGGCACTCTGAGCTTGCAAAATGGATCTAGACAGCAATCCCCTGTAAAAATACATAAGTTTTAAAGACTTTTCTGGTAATAAGGCATGCAGTGGTTTTATTCAGTACTTACCACATAAAATAATGTTGTGCAGTTGGAATAGCTGGAAGAAACCAGATGATCCTTTTCAAACCACTGTTTATCATGCCACAAATGGAATTTTGAAAAATGTGCTGCAGATCTGTCTGAACTGGAAAGTTCCTTAACTGTTACCTTATATTTCATTAAATATTATTCATATTAGATCTACACTTTTAAATGCCAAGCATGCAAAAAGCCATCTTGTTTCCTGCAATTATCCCTTTTTAAATCTGAACTTAGTGTGGTTATAGAACACTACTTAAGAGCCGAAATGAATGTAAACAAAGGACTCATGAGATAATAGTTATTTTATTATTCCAAGGATCTCTCTTACAATTATTATCAAGAAAGTCTGAAAAGAATCTGCAACTTGCTTTCTCCTCTCAATTTTGCTTTTTGTAATGCTTAAGAGCACACAGACTCTGATTTTTGCTGTATTACTCAACTACAAGTGGGTGAGGATCAAAACAAACCTCTAAATGTGAATCTTCAAAGTACACGCTGATATCCAAATCTATCTTCCTTGTGATTCATTGATACCCCAAAACAAACCTCCTACAGAGTACTAAATACAAAGTGCACAGGGACCTTATTCCTACTTACTTTGGCACTGACAAATGGAATAGAACCCATTTCATATGAGTGCACAGAAACAGAATATTTCCATTTGGAAATTAGTTACTTCCTGCTTACAAACTGAAACTGGTCTGTTTCAGTTCTTATTTATCCTCTACTTAAAACATCAGGAAAAGACTTGACAGACAGGTAAAAGTTCATGTCAGTACTTTTAAATGCACCTTTGTTCAAGTTTGGAAGTACAGAACTAACCGAGAAGAATACTACATTATTTTGACATTTATAACACCACACACAAAAACTTCCACAGACAATTGTATTCTAAAAACATTCAATAAGCTCATTTTTAAACTGAAATACTATTGCTAGTATGAAAATTAAATTTCAGGGACATGAAATGCAGGCAAGTAAAAAGTAGCCCTACAAAAGCCTGAAGCTTCATTATTACTTCTAACAGAAATCACATTCAGGAACTATTTGCCCACTCTCTAGCTTTTATTTCATTTACTTAATTCTCTTATTTTTATGCTAGTTGCATGATTCTGATCTTCCCATCAGGTACAATATACATGCAAAGTAATGCACTTCTCCTCAAATAAAATTTGTGACAGAAAAAGTGTTGCTATCTTTTTGAAATGCTAACAGAATTTTTTCTGGATCTACCAAGCTCCAGTAGCATAATGGTCTTTCCTCTACATTACAACAATAAACAACAGAGACAGGTAACTGTAGCAAAACTTGTTTTGCTAAGTACTGGCTACAAATATTATTTGTCCCAGAAAAAAAAGCGCCCAGCACTACAAAAATAAATAGACAGTGACAACTGTAAATTACAAGTCATTCAAGTAAAATGCATGGGGAAAACCTTAAGAAAATGAAACACATACCACCTGCTGCACTCTTTTCTTCCACAAAGCATACAATCACTTTCCCAAGGAAGCGACTATACTGAATAGGATAAGATGGCCTAAGGTTAATACTAAAATCTGACTTACACCCACACACCACACATAGCACACACAATAGTGTACCTATGTACAGTGTACATGCTACCAGAAAAGCAAAAGAATTATTTTAAAATATTAAGACTTACCTTCCCCGAACAATATTCTCCTGAAGGAGCTCATGAATGATGTTTTCTATATTAGAAACGTTCACTTTATTGACAAGACCATTGATTGACTTCTTCAAGGCTTCCCAACTCATCCTCTGATATGCCAAGCTATTACAAAGTATCACAAATTATTAATGCATAAATTTGAAGTTGCACTGAGTAAATTTTTATGTATATATGGCATACATTGACATTTTTATTTAATCCGTAAAACAGATAAAAAAATATTCACTGCATAAACATGAAGACTTGTTCACAATGGTAC
Source organism: Orthonyx spaldingii (assembly GCA_013397795.1). NCBI lineage: Eukaryota > Metazoa > Chordata > Aves > Passeriformes > Orthonychidae > Orthonyx > Orthonyx spaldingii. The sequence goes on from VZTJ01000889.1 coordinate 3,166,104, forward strand.
ATTCGACCACTAGAAAATCACTGACCATGGTAAACCAGTATAATTCTCTACAGATATGCTATAACCCAGTATGTTCTGTTTTCTAAGATGTTCCAAAAAATTCCCAGCTACATTCTGTATCCTACTTCACTTTACCAGTCACACTTTGCAGCAGAAGCACATACAGCGTTAATCTGATTCTTTTATCTCTCTTCTGATAAAAATATACCTTCAAAACAATGATCACAACCCTTAATGGATCCCATTTTTCCCACCATCCTCTAAACCCCTTAAATGTTTTGCTTGCACCAAAAAACCTAACTTAGAACTCACCTATTTTTATCAGTGATTTGCTCTTGCATCATCCTGAGCTTGGCAGGTGGAATATATGCACCACCTGTGCGAGTGAGGATTGGATCCACCTCTTCTTTCTTCTTCTTTGAAGTGGTCTCATCATGAGTAAGGGAGCTCTGGCCTGTCGACCTCTCTGGACTCCTGCGGTCAGGTGATGAGTATCTCCTCTGCTTCCTTCGATCATACTCTCTGTCCTCCCATCTCTCATAGTGTCTGTCTCTCCCCTCTCTCCCCCTTTCCATCCTTCTAAAAAGAAAAAAAAAAACACCCACTGAACACTCAAGTGTACATGAAAAGTTTTCACGTTTTATTCTTTAAAATAAGTATTTTATTACTGATTAAGAAAGGGCTTCATACCTTCCATCTGAAGTTCTGTCATCATAGTATTCCCGTCTTGAATATTCCTCATCATATCTGCTGTCATCAGAGTATCTCCTCTTCCTGGGAGATGGAGACCGAGATCTATCACGCTCCATATCCCTCCTCACAACCCAAGACACAAAAATTGTTAGTAAGAGGCTGAGAAAAGCAATGGTATTAATATTTACTTGCAATATAATGTTATAATGCAGAAGTGTTCCAATTCTGCAACATGAGTTTCAAAATATGTATCACTCCAATAAAAGGGTCTACTTCTACAATCATTTGTTGTCAGGAAAACATTATCAAAAATCAAAGAAGCACTACAAAAGAAATCTCCTAGGATTTAAAATTAGATGCTTAACAGTAATAACATCAAGTACCAAAGGTAAATTTAGCACCTTGCATTCCTTGGAACACGTGTATTCATTTGTTTCTACCTACTTTTGCCTGTACAGCATGAAGCAATCTTGCCCTAAAGTGATAACTGTGGTATCAGCAATATGTGACTTCAAGCAAAAAGGTGGCATACAATTTCTACTTTCAAGTCTCATGGTAATTTAACTAAATGCTAAGTTTTAGTGACAAATCCAATCAATTACTGCTATATTGACATTCAAGTATTTTATTAAATCTACACTTGCTTTTTACCACTTAGTTATGGTAATAAATAAAAAGAAACATAACCTGACGAATTTTTTTTTAACTTCTCTAACTCACTATGCAAGATATATATATAGAGAATGGAACAATATAAAAATCAGGTATTCTACCTGTCCTCTGGAGACAAACTTTCATGTCGGGAACTGTAGTTTTCCTTCCTTTCGTGACTGGAACCATGCTTTAGGGAAAGAGAAAGAAAAAAAATCAAGCCCAACATGACTGTGAGCGCCTATCTTCACATCAAAGCGTACCATGCCTACAGTTTCCACTCCTTTAAAAGGAGGCCCATCAAATAAAGCTAATGGCAGTCAGGGATGACAAGGAGAGCTTCCTGGTTCTCTAGGAACAAGCAGTTAAGCAGCTGGACTCCCTCCTACAGGATGCTGCAGATGCCAAATGCTTACTCAGGTCCAAGGCACTGAACAAACACTGAAGAAAAACCCTCATGGGTTACCAAAAAACTTTATCTGGCTCAGGAAGCTGCAAACAGGTAGAGTGCACGTGGACAAGTGCTTTTGTAGTTGCCCTATTCCTAAATTTTTCAAGGCATCTGCCGTTAATTACTGCTGGGGACTAGAGCAGATGGACCACTGGTCTGCCTTTCCTGCTTCCTTCTTTCAGATGCAATGTTACTTTGTTGTATCACATGCAATACTATGAACAGAATTCCACTACTTGTTTAAAGTGTCTTTCCTCTCTCCTAAAATTCCCCTTTATTGAGTAATTTTTCCTTATGTGCCTCCTTTTTACTAACCACAATTTATTTTCTCATGAGTCATTCTTAGTTGCATACATTATGAACATCTGAGTTGCACTGATCTACCTGGCAGACTTCCAGGATTGTTTAAGTGATACACACTTAAACAGTTAATACCAAATTCCATGGGCTGAACCATGACATATAGAAGTATGGAGTCATACAAAAATCAGAATGTGACAGCATCCACAACAAACATAGAAAGAAATTCATGAAGATGTTTCTACACTGCTTTGGTAGAGCCAAGCAGCAGCTTTTTAACCTCAGCACTTTCATTGTAAGGGTCGACTCTTCCTTTAAAATATTATTTATGATTTTTCAGAATGACAATCTCATGCTCTCACACGATGATTAACTGTGAACACCTCACTTGATGTAGAAACTCTACACAAGGATTTCCTTATGCACCTTGATCCCTGCAGCAACACTCAGCTCATTCTGAAGTGGCACCCTCTCCACCAACACACCAGCACAGCAGCTCTTGGCCCACCAGCGAACCAGTTACAACTCTGGCTGACTAGAATATAATGATTCCTCCTCCATAAAGATCAGAGCAGACTGTTATCTCCAAAAATTTAATTGGGGGGTTTGTAAACATGCAAATAAATAACTGTATTTTTGAGGCCACTACAACACGTCCTAGAATATTGCCTTTCCTAGGGTGCACTTCAAACACTGTGTTAAAAGTACACCCAGCATTACCTTGCCTGCATCAAGACAATGATACAAAACAAATGCATTGCATTGTTCACTGGGAGCATGCATCCCTCTAAAAGTTATGTCCATATGACTATTTAATTTTAAAGCCACATTATCTTTAACAACAGAGACAGTACAAGAAATTTACATATTCACCAAGGTTTTCTTCCCCTTTCAATGCTCATTACACCACCCAGCAGATCACTGAATTCATTCAAGGGTAAGGAAAGTCCTTAAGTTGTTTTTTTTCCCCAGCTCAGTAATATAATGCCAGTCTGTATCCTCAGCTTGCAAGAAAGTGGCAATAAAAATCTTTGAATAACAAAGAACAGTTTCTGTATTTAAATCCTATCCAGCAGATGGGAAGAAGGCAGTGGGTCTTTTTAGGACAATCCATTCTTATGGGTTCTGTATCATCTGTCTCTGTCCAAGCAGAACCAGAAACACACATGTTCACTGAAAAACAATCTTATGGCTGTTTCTGCGTTTTTCACTTATCACATCTCCTTGCAAAAGCAGCTATGTTTGCTGAAGAACTTGTCACCCTCAGCTCTTTGTGACCAGGTTTTCTGCCACACATTAGTCCTCTTCCTTGTCCATTTTCATCAAAATGATTAACTGAACGTATGCTTTTGCTAACTGGCTTATTTTGACAGGTAAGAGTAAACAGGAGAAGGTATTAAACCACTCCTCAAGCATCCCTACCAAAAGCTACTTAAGTCAGAAAAGTTGGACCTAAAAGAGTGAAGAAGCCTATGCAGGGTCCAGCTGTGGAAATACCAGAGGCAGAGAAATACCACAGAACTGAGGCAGTGCATCATAACAGTACTGCTCTGCTAGTATGTACCAAACGTGATGTACTTTACAAACACAGCATTTCTAAATTTCTTCTTGCATTCCCAAAAAAATCACTCCCATCCACTCAGAAATGGGCCACACGGCTTTCAAAAAGAAAAGCTTGAAAAGGAAAATGCATAGTATGACATACAGTTGTCAAATTAAGTGCTATTTATTGACTTTATCTTTTAATATAAGATTGTTGTTAAATTTTTCACTATCTTTCTCCATTCCTCTACAGGCTTACATTTGCTGTTGAGCCATCATCATTCAGTCAGTTTTGACCAATTATTGTAACATTATATGACAATAATATTCAAGATTTTCATTGTTATGACAACAGGAGCTAGAAATAGTTGTAATTCACTGACTCCTAGCAGTATTTATCTTGCAAACAGCTGCTGTCAGTTATAGATATTACTTGCTTTGAGTTCAGGAATCTTTATTTAACATAATATCAACTACAAACCTAATTACCAGTAACACGGGAGTGACCAAATCCTACAACTGAGGTTTAAGAACACTTACATTCACTTGTGTCACCCTGCTCTTCATCTTGGCTTCCTGCTTTTTACCAAGTTCTCAACGTGCAGCAACGGGGCGATCCAAGCTGGAGCTCAGCATGTGAAAACCATTTCACCTGTGACACGCAGAAGACAATCAGAAACTTTCCACCGCAGACGGTGCCGGAACACGCACTTTTATTCCGCACCTTTATTCTGTGTAAGGCTATGCTTACACAAATCCTTAAACCCAAACGCACGGCTCCCCCGGCTCTATTCCGGCCTGGCCTCTCGTCCCGGGGCCGGCTGTGCCGGTGAGCTCCCGGTGGCTGCTGTGCCCGGGACGAGAGGCCAGGCCGCGGCCGGACCCCTGCCCCCGCACCCAGCCCATCGCACGGCTCCGTGATCGGGATGAGGCC
>VZTJ01000889.1:3170977-3184396 GCA_013397795.1 Orthonyx spaldingii
CCGCCGCCCGGTTCAAGTGACCGCGCTCGGGCCGCGCTGCGCCGGGACCCGCGGGAAAAACAAACGCCCCGCGGGCACCCAGAGCACGCATTTCCAGTCAGAAGCACGCGTGGCAGCCAGCCAGCAGCCGGCCGGCCTCCCTGAGCGGTGGGGGTCTGCCCAAAGCACCGCCGAATTCATTTCAGTGAATGAAATACTCCTGCCCTGGAGCTGCAGCTGAGCACCCGCCTCTGCCGCTCGCACTGTGGGGTAAACGGTGCTGGAGAGACACCAGGCCTGCTGAGCACTGCCCTGTTAATGGGACACCTGTGTCTGGTTACAAGGGTCGTTTTGACCTCTGAAAGTTTGAAGTAATTCAGCACCTTAGATCCAAGCTAACACAAAGCATCTGGCTTATTATAGGCACACATGTGTTTGGATTTTGGAAAGTGATTAAATGCATGGGGAGGGGATTAAAAAGCAAAGGAAGATACTACGTAAGGTCTTAAAATGCTTATGGTTCATTTTTAGTTGGTGTGAGAAATGAAAATAAACTCTTGTAGGATGCAGCAGATCAGGGTCAGGGAGGCATTAACTCAGCTGAGAAGCAGATGGTTCCTGCAGGGTCATCTGGAATGGAGCTGTGTGGCTGTCCTGTGCCTCCACATTGACTGGGACATGGTATCTGTTGAGGGGAAGAAGATGGCAATGAAACTTTCTCAAAGTTGGAAAATGCTACAATTTTTTTTCTTTCTTTTTGTAGGCTGTTAAATCGACTTATTTATTGTGTACCGAACAGTAGAGTACTTATGTTTTGTCACATCATGTAACACACCTGTAAGACTGCTTTCATTGCAACGATTACTGCAGGCTCAAATCCTCAGTGTCCACAAAACAATCAGCCTAGAGAGGAGAAAACATTCGTGATTGGACAGATCTGGTCAGTCTGGTGCAGCAATTGAAGACTTAGTCCCCAAGATTTAAACAGTCTTGCCCTTTTGTCACTATGATCTCACAGAAGAGTGAGAGAAAAGGAGCATCAGGCCATGACTGAGATCGTGCTGTGCAGCACTTTAACTCAGAACCACTTCAGTTTAAACTGATGTACCAGCTTGTGCTCCCCAGCACTTGAAGCATTCACAAAATGAGAACAAACCAGTTCTCGAACTTTTCCAAAAGCCAGCAATGCCACTGTAACGTTGTGTATTGTAACAGATATAAATATTTTCCACTTAGGAGAGAATAGTTATTTTTATTTGCAAATTCATAAAAGCCAACTCTCTCATTTACTGTGCAATACTAAGAAGAAGAATCAATGAAGCAAAACACACCCTGCTCAAAACCAGCACAGAGATAGGATATGTTAAGTAATAATAATCAGAAAAGGTGCATGATTTTTTTTTTTTATGCTTATAACTTTTAGCTATGGAATTTGATTTCTTTGGCTTAATGATTTGCAAATGTGGCACTCACACAGGAGACTGGAAACAGCATGTATTTGGACGGTTGTACGCATTCTGACAATATGATTTGTTAAATGCTTTCACAAGATATTCCCTGAACCCTCTGTCTGCCTGTGAACACACTATGATTTCCCATTCTGATGTGAAAGTAATCTTTTTCCTGCCTCACGCTGTGTAAACAGGTGTCACGAAATGAAAAGGCATATGGCATCAACGTGGCAGCAGCATCTCCTGAGAGGGACGTCCTGCAGCTGATGGCGCACGTACCATCCCTCAGCCTGTCCCTCCAATGCCCTGGGACACAGAGAACGTGAACAGCTGAGCTCTCCCTCACAGGGAGCCTGAGGACAGGGATGGGAAATAAAAAGGTCTGTTTCAAGGTGCATTCACCAGGAGACAACTGAGGGACATGTATGTGATTTAAAAGTGACTGATTAACATGGAGTGACTTCAATTGCATTCTTCAGTTCTCTTTTGAATGTGGAAAGCAGAGGAGGGGTGGGGCAATGGGATTCACTGAACAAGGGTTTCCTCCCATTTTAATGCTGAATAGAAGCAGTGACGTGAGGTTTCCCTTTTCTCCTTTCCTAAGTTAATGCTTTTACTATTGGATTAGGGAGTGAAGCTCCCTTCTGCTCATTTCTTCTCTGCTCTGCTCATCTTACAGTCCCTTTTCTGCAGTGGGTCACACTTAGATTTTATTCCTCATCAGGTTGAAGGGAGAATGCCTTCAGTTTATAGTGAGCCTAGTCTTGTGGCTTGGCAAAATGCTTTAAGAGATGCAGGTTTTATTTCTGTGAGGGTGAAAAGACAAAGTCTGCTTTAAGGGGGTAGGATGCATGAATAGCCCAGATCGGCCTTTTTGAATTCAGTGCACGCAAGATCCCAAATGGACGGAGTCTGAAGTGGAGCTGTGACTGAGGGTTCTGACTTCTAGAGAGCAGGAGGAATTCAGGCACCTCCTCTTGCTTGGTGTCTTCCACAGCTTCTTGCTCAGCATGTGGGACTCCTTAATTGCCTGGAAGGCACTCAGGTGAAGCATCCAACTGAAGCAATCCTAATTACCCTGCAGGAGCCATGCAGCTACTCTGTAAGTGTAAGAGATGGTGAAGGATCTCTTATTTCTATCTCAGTCTGAAGTAAATTCTTACAATTGGAACGGAGCACGATTTTGGAGTCTGGGAAAAAAAAAATCCAAAGACAAAACCACACAAGAATTAACTCATGTTGAGTGGCTTTATGTGTATTTAGAACAGCAATAATCAACATAGAATGCTTCTCCTTTCCTTAAGTAAGCATGATGATCAGACGTTGAAATACAATAACACCCAATTCATAAAAAATCAAGTCAACATGGGAAGTCTGCCTTCAGTTAAGGCAAATTTTAAAGATAAATTTTTACACTCTGAAAATGCTGAAAGAACTGACAATTCAACTGAGACTAATAGTAATTAATCCAAACATAATTATGATCTTTGAAACCTGCACAAAGGGAGAAAGGGTAATGCATCCAACAAATTCACATTCATCAGCTTAATGTTGTGCATGAATAGTCCATTAGGAAGCCACAGGAAACATAGTTTCAGTCATTTTGTTTTCCCATGGAGGTTTTTGTCATTGTGCTTGAAATGATATGAGTTAAAAATCATCCACATGCTGCACTCCCTGGGCTGGCGCCTCTCCTGGCATAAGCAGCTGTAGCTCCATCAACTCCCAGTCTTCCACAAGTAAGCAATAAAGGCTTGAATATAGAAGCTCACTGAAAGTACCTAATACTCCTGGAAAAGCAGTGACAGCTGCTCCAATACCTTATTCTGGTAGCTGAGTCTTTGCAGTTAGTATTGCTTTATTAATTAATCTCGGAATGATGGATTGGAGACTGGTTTCCCTGCCCACTTTATTAGGAGTAAGGAATTTATGCACAGCTAGTTCCCATCCAAGTTAATCAGTGTGACCTTTAGCATGCTGTAGAATTAAAATTTTGTGCAAGGCTCAAAATGTTTCCAGATAGCTGTGGGATATTACTCCACACATCAGCTGAGATAAGAAATCACATCCTCTGCGGTTTCAGTTTAAGGTCAGATAAGTGAGCTGAGCCAGCAAAGGAGGCTGGAGACAGCACAGCTCAACTTGTCCAGTGGCAGAGTGGGACATAGATGTGCAAACCCTATTGCCACTTTTTGTGTGGCAGGAGTTCTGTCTGATGCATGTTAAGAAGCAACACATAGGAGAGAGAGAGAGAGAGAAAGAAGGAAGCTCTTGCATCACATAAATACCGTTGTTTCAGAGGGATCTAATATCTGTGCTGTGCAGTCCCCTCACGTTACACTTTAATAAATGCTAGAAGATCAAGGGTTTACAATATTGAGAAATATCTTTTTGGTACCTCAAATGGGCGACACTCATGACATTCCATCACAAAATTTATTTTTCCCAAGGAAACACCAGCAGACTCCCTGTTTGTTTTGAAACCTTGTCAAAGTGGAGCTATCCCCCTGAGCTCAGTGGTAGGAATGATCATATGTGGAACTTCCACACAATTTCCTCTGTGTGAGAACACATCACATATGTTTGCTATTATTTTTAATGACAGTCTTTCAGCTGCTTCTCATAGTCGTAAAAAAATCCACCCAGCTACTGTTTAAAGCACTTCCTAGTCTGTATGCTAAAATCTCCCTTCTTTCAGTTTTGTGGCAGTACTCTTCTCCAACCAGCTTCTGGGACTGGAAACAATTCTCGTCCCTTCAGGCATCTTCTAACCTTAAATTGATATACAGACTAAGAAATTGTTCAGAAGAGGAAGGCACAGTAAATGCAGATTGGCAAAAAAATGAGCCTTTTTTCTACAATGACTTTTTACTTGTTAATGTTGTTAATAGGTGTTTGTTTGAAGCCATTCCTACTTAGTGGTGAAGCCAGAGGTAGTGTTGCAGGTACAGGTCTCTCCAGGCTGTGTGAACTGGTGTTTTCATGCCCTTAGTTTCACTTTGTCCTTACACACTGCAGAACAATGCTGGTTCTTTTCCACAGTTCCAAGAGTTCATCAAACCAAAGTGTCACTCTACAGCCAGGACCCTGAAGTTAGAATATCTGCCTAAAATTTCAGGGCTATACCATGAATTGAACTGTGTCATCATTTGACAGCTTGAGCTTATTTAGCAACTAAAATCCTTTTTAGCAACTAAACCTGTTTCAATTTTGTTTTTGGTCCTTTGTGCTGATATTTTTTTTTTTTTTTACTCTCTATGAAGTATTTTTATCTCTCTTGACCTTTAAAGAAAAAAAAAATTCTCTGCTGTTCTGCAGAGCTAGGACAGTAGAGCCCCATGGTGGGGTGATGATGCTGGGTGCCAGAAGGTCTGTTTGTGCCCAGAAACCAGAGGACAGGCTAAGGAATGCACTTTGCCTTCCTGCACTAACCCCGTGATTGTATCACATAATGTGTGGGTAAGTGGTCTGGGAATTGTTTCCACATTCTTAGCTAAGCATGCACAGCTTGTGTGATGTAATCCTTCTCTTACTGAAATCTTAAAATATAACTTTATTCAAATTTTACCCTTTAAATAGAAAGGGAACATGACTGTAAAGATATCACAAACAGGAATATTCTATCCACACTGGAAATTGCAGCTAAATTTTGTCTTGTGTCAAGGACCAATGAAATAATTGTTACAGGCTTCTAAAAATGTGGCTAGAATGTTAGGCCATTCTACAGCTTTGTTTTTCCAAGCCAGGAATGAAAAATATGTTCTTCCTGTAGCTTATCTTTCACAAAAGGTAAAAGAAAAAAAAACCAACAAAACAGTCTCCTGTTCCTTCTGTCATCTTCCTCCTGCATTTTTATAATGATGTCATTGAGCAGCAGCAGCCACTCACGCCTATAACTAAAGGACAAGTTAGAGTAGCTGCTTGTCACTGCTGAGCTGACATTTGGATGTTGTGCTCATCTTTCATCTCCTCAGCAATGCAGAGGGAAAGGGGCTGTCTGGCCAGAGCTATTGGCTGCTCCCAGTGAATCTCAGTGAGATTAAAGCACTAACACACAGAGGGTAGATGGTATGTCATAATGCACTGCAAAGGAGTTGGCTATATATAGGTTGCCTTATTTTAGTTAAAAACCAGCATATTCATTCATTGTTCTGAACTTCCTCAGTTTCTTGATAATTCTTATGGTCCTCATGTCATGACAGAACACCTAGATGTTGGCAGGACACTGAGAACCCTTTGGAGTTCCTGGATATTGCAGCATATCCAGCTACGTGAGTTAATTAACACATATTTAATAATGCAGAAGGTTGGTTGAAAACATTGTTTTCAGCATTGAAAAAGAATAACACTGGGAAGACCCCCTGAAGTATTTCACACAGAGCTTTACTATATAAAACAGTAACATATTTGAAACAATAAAGGCAAGAGAGTATAGTAACAAGAAAAGTAACAAGTTATAAACTGAAGCATATTTGTAGTAAAATACATAATTCCTCTGTAACAGCCAGCTAGTGTTGCAGTAACTGTTAGGTATTGTACAAAATCTGATGCCTCTATTATTCTCTTGGAAGTGATACATTTTAGTTCTATTAAAGAGCAGCTCTTCACTATGTGAGATCAACATTTGTGCCCAAGGTGAAAGTGATCCAAGGATCTTACCTGATTAGTGACTGTAGCTGGTCGAAATCCTGGCAGAGCCTGCACACTGTCTCCTGTCTCTCATTTTAATCTCTTCAATCCTATTTCATATCACAGGAATTGGTCCTTAGCCTACTCAGAAGAATGTCTCTTCCTTTTTTTCCTAGATCGAAGTCTTCTAGTGGTGTTTAATGGAAGAGTTAGCACTTCAATCGAGAAAAGAAGATGCTGCAGTCAATAAGATAGATGCACTAAATAGATAAAAGCAGTTCCTTAGGAGTGATAGTGACACCATGTATGTAATTCAATATGATTTTAAACAAAATCATGGGGTTTCTGTGGTGTTTAAAAATGTATATAATACAAACAACAAAAAAAATCACAGAAATTGCCAAAATTACTTGTTCAAAATAACAAAAACAAATGCCAAAGTATTGATGCTCCTTTGATAATTTTAGCAGTTGTGTGGTTCTGCACACTGTATAATCAATGGTAAGAGCTCCTGACCTTTTTCACCTTGTCTAAGACAGACCTGTTAGCATTTTTTCACCTTTAAACTGCTATGGTATAATGTCTAAAATTTTACTGAGAGCAGTGTTATCCCGAAAAAGTCACCATAACAAGCCCCTTTAGGAATGTGTTCATCATGTCACAAAATGCTGCATCAGTTAATTATCTCTTCTTAGCACTACAGCAGACCTTCAAATTAATAGCTATTGCAAACTATAGGCAAACAGTAGGTGCCTGAGTTAATTAACTCTGACTGCGTGTGATGTGATTTGTACCTTGGTGTTGCGTGTGCTAAAATGGGCACTGTTTTTCCTATGGCATATGGCTGTATTTCTCCAAAGGGCTGGGATGCTGCAGCTTGAGGAGAAAGATTACTTTATTGTTACCTGATGATTTAGTCATCACTGTGGTGTGCAGATCAGAAGATCTGCAAGCAACAAGGCACAGCTAATGGAGTAATGGCAAATTAATGGCACTATTGTTTTGATGAAAAACTCATATAAGTAATAAATGAATAAATAAACAAACAAATGATTAACAGAAATACTAGAACAGATTTGCTGTATGGTCTAAATAGAAACACACTGTATGATGACATGGGTGATCTGAAGAGCCCACTGCACTCAAGGAAGAGATTTCTTACTGTTTTATTTGAAGGGTAAATTCTAATTCCAAGCTCTGCTTCCTCCCTGCACCACCATGGCCATGCACGGTTCCTCTCAGACACTCACAGTAGGAAATTCAGCCACCCCATTGCTGGAATGGTTATATGTCTTTGTTGTCCTAATTCTGGTGAATTATTTACTTCACAAAACTTCTGGGGACACCATGAGTGCAGTTGAACACTGCCAAAAAATGGTCTTCTTCCCAGGAGTCCTTCTGGACAGAGAGACTTTATCTTCACTGGGAGGGATCACATAAAATAATGACACTGTTCCCTTGTGAAGGTACAAAGTGATCGTGAAGAGTGCTTATACAAACCCTGTCTAGATACAGGTGGCACCCTCCATCTGTCACCTCTGTGTCCTGCTGCACAGGAGGCATTCCAGCACAGCAACACATACTTCTATTTTTTACAATTTTTTTTTAAATAGAGATTTTTTTTTTTTTTTTCAAAATATGTAACTATGACTGTTCCATCCTTTTTCATCATGGTGAAAAGACTTCTACGTTTTAAGACATACAATGCAACATGAAAGTACACACAAAAGTAGTGTTTTTCTTTAATTCTGCTACAGAATGTGTGGTAAACTCCACATCAGAAATAGAATATATTATATTATAATTAATAACTATCAAACAATTAACCAATAGTTAATGCTTAGGGTCACACCATGTTTGAATACCTGATGAATATGAATTTTTTTGTTTGTTTGTTTTTAAGGAGCTTTCTCCTCAGATGTTAAATTTGAAGGGAAGCAGTACACTTCTCTTATGGTTGCTAACTGTACCTTTCTATTTGGAGTTGAGTCCTTACAGTTTTTGCAAAGTACCAAATGTTCTTATTTGCTATGAGAAGGGTTTCCAAATGAGCCTTTGGCAATATTTCTGAACAAAGTAGGCCCACTGTAGAAATAAACTGGCTTTGCCTCTCAAATCTCCATGGGGCTTATGAGGCAAAATGACTTTAGCAGGGAAAATAGGCTAAAGCAAGGACAGAGAGCCTCCTCAATCAACAGAGTTGAAAATAAGCATAAATACTCATCTGATTCAGTACATTTAAGATTCAGTAGTCCTAAGAAAGGCCACAGGTCAAAAAGCATCAAGTGAGTTAGACTTACAAAAGATGTTCCTTAACTGCTACTTGGATGATTTAGCTTTAAACTGGGTTTACCCTACAGAAGCAAATTAAAAAATCTCATTTGATATATATTAATCTTTGAAAGTAGTCAGTTTTTTGGATATGAATGCTTCCTGAAAACATGAATATTTTTTTTTCTTTTTTTGTATGTGTTCCTGCCAGTATATTTTGGTAAGGATTAGAGGGTTTGGGATTTCATTGTGGTTTTTTTTTTTTTTTTTCAAGCACAGGTAAGTTGCTTGTATGACTATTATTAGGAAAAACAGTGTCTTGTTAATTATTTTTAGAATTTCTTCTTTCAGACACAGATTCTCTAGGAATTAAAATGTTCTCCTATTTTTTCCTACCTAATCCAATAGCTTTTGTTGCTTTCTACCATATGAGTTCTTAGCAACAGTATGGATTTTTTCCCCACCTCCTACCTACAGCAATAATGAACTGTTACTTCTGGAAATCCTTTCTTAAGTTCACTAATACATTGTTGCACTGCTTCTCAGTTTTAGTTAGGAATTACCTTGAATGTAGTGATTAATTTTGGCACGGAGGACTTTTCATAGTACCAAAATGGACTAATAGTGGTTCTGTCACTTATGTGCCATTCTCAATAGTATCACTGTGTATCATTATGGGAAATTAAATTCTGACAACAGAAGTATCTTATTCTTCTCAGCTTTCCCCCCTTCTTTTTGTAATGAAAGAGTGCCCCCAAAAGCTTTTTTTTTTTTTTTCCCCCCCCAGGAAGGGGCAGTTTAAGAGAATCGAGTCAACTATTCATCAGTATATTAATGTCTAAACATAAAAATTCTACCCAACATTGCAACCAGAGGTGTTGGTTTGAAGAATGGTTGAAAGACAGTTTATTTTGGTTTTCTTATTTTATGCCCAATAATAGAAAGTTAACTAAATGACTGAATTCCTCTAATGGTTCCAGTTTGGAGAGCTCTGCCTGCAGAGGATATCCTTGCTGAAGAAAGGAAGGAGGCTGCAGAGCATCACATCTCAGCAAAGGTCTTTATGGCAGGGCTGCTTTTGTCCTTTGCCGAGTGACATCAGGACAGCTGGCAGTGGTCCAGGAGGCAGCAGGAAGCACTATTTGTTTGTTTGTGTGTGGATAAACAATGAAGAAAAATAGCATGAAGTGAGCAAGAACAAAAAGAGAATAAACAAGGAACAGCTTTAGTTGCAACAAAGACGTAAAAATACAAATACCAAGCCTATTAGGTATTTTGGTAAAATACATGAAATATACACAAAAATAAGCATGACTAGCCTCTAAAAATCAGAGAGGCAGATTTTTATGATAACCTGAAGTGATCAAATTTTTAAACATTTTTTAAATGTCAAGAGTCATCACTACTTTTTCTGACCCTGAAAAACATCTACTACCAACAGAATTTTGAGTAGTTTTGTTGTCGTTCTCTCCATCCCATTGCATGGGTTTGCCAAAAGTTGAAACTTATAAATGAAATAAAGAAACCACACATAAGCAAATAATTGCTTTAAATAACATTCAATGGCCTCTCACAGGAACATGTCAGGATGTTCCTACCACAGAACTAGCAAGTTTAAATAATAGGCATGGTCTCCCCAAACAGCCTGCTAACATCTCTTTTCAGCAGAGTGATCGAGCTTTCTCAGGTATATCTCTACAGACCATTTTCAGCCAGGTCCTAGGCTCCTGAGGGGTTTAGGGGTGGAAGTCAACATTTTGAACTCTACCTGGACAATATGCAGAGCTCTTCAGACTGGTAAATAAGTGTGAAAGCCTTGTGATGTGATAAGACCTTGTGCCAGAGCAGGAATGCAGTAACAAGATGATGTTGTTCAGATCGAGTGTGCAGCTGGCCAGATGTGGTTATATCTGAGTTGTACAGATTTGCACTTGAATGAAGATGAGTATGAGAAAGAGGAAGTACTGTAAAACACAGAGAGAAAAAATAAACCACAGCATTCCTAGGTACTCCCAAGTTCCAAAGACTAAAAGTGTGCTCTCGGTTGTGGGAGAGCACCAGAATGAAGCTTAGCTCTATGACATGTGGCTTTGTTCTCTCCACAGGAGATGTCTAGATCTTGCAGCTTCCCACAGCTTCGTTACATATTCACTAAATATTTTCACATGGAGATTATAAACTCATTTTGGGTCACAGAGTGTGTTCATTCTTAAGCTCACTGAATTTAGAAACTTGATTATTCCTCCTTATATTAGAATTACAACTAATTAGAAACTAATTACTAATAATAAAAGAAATGTGCTGCAATTTATCTGTCAAATGCATCCATGTACAAATATTTTAAAGGCTATACTGACCTCTTAAATAAATGTAGATAAATATCTACTCTCTTAATAACTGTTTTATGGGTCTTCATAGCTCTGACATTATGAATCTAATTTTTCCAGTCTGTTAACATCACAGCACATACTTTAGAGGTGGAAGAATAAACCATCCTCTGGGAAAATTTGAAAAATAACTCTTAGGTGCCTTGTGATAGTTGCAGACACTTTGGGGTGAGTCCTTTGTGTTTTGTTCTTAATATAAACACAGGGAAGTTGTGGTACAGCTAAACAGCTTGGCTTTTCTCTAGACATTCAGGGCATTATTTGCAATTCAGTGGATTTATTTTGTTCTGATTAATAATCTGACAAATTTCTGAGCTTGAGGAAATACTTCACTAACATTCACAAGTATGAAAATAACTTGAGGCATTTATTTTCTAGCACTCAAAATTCAACGTTTGCCTTAAATCTGGAAGTTTGTTCCTTTTAGCTTTAACTCAGACAAATATGAACCTTGAACAGGTATATGAGTATGATGTTTCTCTGTACAGCAAATAATTCTGCTCTTGAAATTTCTTGCTCTCACCAATTTTAGTCAACCTTTCCCAACCTGAGTTGGCAATACCAAAACATGATCCCACACAGCAAGTCATTGCTGGTTCAGCAATGATCCACAAGCATGTATGTAATGTTACTCCTGCTTGGAACTCCAGGATTGCAGCTTTGCATTTGTTAATTGCTTGGATTTGGGGCAGAGGGTGGAGAGCAAGAGATCTCTTTTTTTCAGGAATATTTGTAGCTAATTTCCCCATCTACAGAAGTAATTCCTACTTAAAAATTAGAAGCAATTTCAATTGTAAAAGCAGGCACTAATTTTTCCCTTTCTTGATTTGATTTCTATGTGGCAATAAACTCACCAAAGACAAAATGTTGTGAAAGAGAAGGTGATAATGGATGGTTTTGTAAACGGGATGGAGTGAATTTTACGAAAGTGGGAGAAAGGTGACCTCTGCTCAGAAGCCTCCCTGCTCATTAGCAGGTGGATGTGGTTTAATGATTCACTGTGGTGCAAAGGAGGAATCAAATTAAATGTTGTGTGAAGCTGTCATTACTCTGTGTTTCTCTGTATAGCTCCAGCTTAAAGCATGTCGTTCCTTTCATAGCAGCCCCTCAGATTACTGTATCTTATCCTTTCCACATCAAAGTGCTGTCAGCACTTTTATAGTATAAAAAGAATGCAGAGATAATTTTACAATACATTCTCTTCAAACAGCTTTGACTTGTGCAGTTGCAACATTTCTTTTTATTGTGGGATTTGCAAAGGAAGATGCACTAAAATGAGTAGCATCCTAAAGCTGAACAAAAACAGGGAATGGAATATCTATTTAAAATGGGACCAAAGCACCTCTGCAGGGATGGTGAGGATTTTAGGAAAACAATACTTCTCAAGTGCTGTCTGAATTATATTTCAGTCAACTAGTAAGAACCACTAGGAGTGTGGAAAATGTCCATTCTTTGAAAAGCATGAATTACCTTTTTTTATTTACTAGCTAAAAAACTTGCTACTTAAAAAGCCTTCAGTAAAATATGCAGTAATGTCAGATCCCACTCTCCACCTCAAAAGCTCAGCCTCAGCTAGTAGCCAGCAGCTGGGCTCACTGTCTTGACCTTATTGCTCTATGAGAAAGTAAAATAATAAAATAATGAATACAGGGAAAAAGTGAGTGAGAGGCAGCAGAAAGACAAAACTTTGTAGAACTGGCTTTAACTTTATGGGTCTTTCTTTAAACCCACTCTGCCAAGAAATTTGTTTTCTTCTTAGTGATTGATTATGCAGCTGTGCATGTATAATGTGTAAAATGTTTCCCACTGTATTTCCTTGCCATGTTTGTCATTTGCCAGCATCTGCAGAAGAGGTTGTCACAGAAGTGAGTAATGGCAGGACAGAGAATAGAAATGAGAAAAGCTGACAAACTGCAACAGAAAGGGCAGCCTGTGTGTTGGCCAGCAGACAAGCAATTCCACGTGGTTCATCTGCCCATCTCCTGTTTCAGGCATTCTCAGCAGCTGGGACTGGAGCGATCCGATACGGGACTTTGCCTCTTTTCCCTGGTGGAAGACTAAAGGTGTTGGGTTTTACTGTCATTGGTGCTGAACTGGGCTACTACAGTCAGTCTTTCCAAAACAAATTATAGACTTAGGTTTTCTCATATTGTTCCTGCTATTTCTACCTAGGCAAGTGATAATCTAACAACCTCTGGAGTTTCAGGTGGATGTGGTGTACCAGTCTCAGGAAGATGCAGGGATCTCTTCTGTGCAATTGTGGTTGAAGGCAATGCAACACAGGAAAAATTCTGGACAGGACAGACCTAGTTATTGCCACAGAAAGGATAAGCCCGGGTCAGCAGGTGGGACACATCTTTTTTTCATATAGGAACTCTGGAGTTTTGGGTTTATCCCAAATTGCAAAGAATTCAGGGTTTGGGTTTTTTTCAACAGGAAATAGAACTACAGCTGAATGAATAATTACTAAAGAGCTGTGTTTAGTTTTCAAGGTTATGATACAATATTCACAGAATTATTTTATAAAATGAAAAAGCAAAGCATTACTATGAAATAAGGTAAGAATATTCACATGAAAGCATAAAGTTCAATGAGAGAAAGAGAAAATGGAATATTGGGATAGCTTTTTTTTTTTTTTTTTTTTTTTATTTTTTGGAAAAAAATTTTAAAAAACACAAAATAAAAATTTAAATGATTATTAG
>VZTJ01000889.1:3184458-3225096 GCA_013397795.1 Orthonyx spaldingii
TGGAAAAAAATCTTGAAAGCACAAGAATGAAAGTTTAGATGTATATATGCTATGTTTGTGAGATCCACCTCTACCTAAATATCGTTCAGCTTGGCCTCAGAATCATAGAAGATTTACACTTAAAACTACGTTTTCTTTTGCTCCGTTAACTTATTAGCATATGACACTGCACTGTGTCCTCGGCTCTTCACGAATGCAAAGGGACAAATACTTTGTAATAATGTTCCGTCTTACAGAGAGGTCACAAACCGATCTTGGTTGCTCCGGTGTAAATCTGGAGAAACCCAGCTGAGCTCAAGGGACTCACTCAGGCCTGAAATCAATTATTGCCCCGGTGTGAGCGAGATGGAGCCCCGCTCCTCGGCCCGGCTCTGCCATTGAGATGCAAATGGCACCGGCGGGGCAGAGGGAAGGCTGCCCGGCAGCCGAGGGGATGCTGGCCCCGCTCGTGCGGGACAGGCGAGGGACAAAGGCGGGGCGTGCCCGGCCGGGCGGCGCGCGGAGCGGCGCGGCCGCGGAGCAGCCGCGGAGGGGCTCGATGCGAGCGGGCAATTGTTATGCGGCCGTGCAAGAACAGAAACAAAATGCAGCTTAAACACTCCTCCCCCATGCCAGCCCCCGCGATTATGCTTCCAATGACCGCGGTGGTAGCTGTGGTGTCCCTGTTCCCGTTTCGGTCCCTGGCGTCTGTGGGCACTGGCACTGAGGCAGAGCCCATGGGAGGCCTGGAAGGCGGTGCTGTGCCAGCTTAGTGAGCGGCTACATCAGTTCAGACAAAATGATGCTTCCTGACACCCTCCCTGTGAGAGCCACCCTGCACGAACCGGCTGCAAACACACCACAAAATCCCTTTCCATCTCATTCCTGTGTCTTACCTCCTACACCAACAACCAAACAATTAAGAACATGTAGTAGTATCATGTGTCAGTCTAAAAATTACACTTCCCACCTGATGCTTGCCATTACATAATTTTTAAGACAGGGAATTTAATCCAAGGCAGCACATACCTGGCATCAGTGGCTGAGTCTCAGTTGTTCTCACAGAGGAGCCCCAGTAGTACAGTGGGATGTTTTGGGGATAGGGACCTGCACTCTTGAAACCCCTTCCCCAGGCAGCCTGTTCTCCAGCTTGCAGTAGCTTTAATAAAAGGCAGAGGGGATTAATGGTTTTGTTTCTTTTGCCATACAGTGACTAGGAGTCTGTATAAGAAGCAAACAGGAAACAATAACACTGAAATAGACTTTTTAAATCCTGTGTCATATTTACCCACTAGTGATTTTTTTTCCCCTCTGGTAGCACATGTAAATAAATGTGAAAAAAATAAGTACTGAATAGGCAGCTAATTCTGGAAGCAAAGGATGACATCAAATCTAACAAGGAAATTAATTCTCCATTTCTTTTTGTTCAGTTTTTAATTATTTCGTGCTCTTTACCTTTCTCCATTTGTTATGCTCAAATTGACAAGTCTGGGAAAGATAATAAATAAATACATAAAAACCTTGATAAACCCCTTGATCTATGACAAGCAGAGAATAAAGCCTTCTTTGAAAGGGATAAATAGTAAGGAATTGCTTGATTTTTCTGAAGTTTGCCTTTTTAAAAAAAATTCAGGAATACAAAATATTAACTCAATTTTGCAGTGAGTTTGAACTAGCTGAGCTTATTCTTTGAAAACGGGGGGTTCCATCGTAGACAGCAGTTTTGGCACTTTATTTTGAAAGATAGCTCTAAAAGGGAAACCTTTTTGCTCCCTACTTTACTCCCTACTGCAAAGTCCATATGACTTTACAAGCTGTTGTCATACCTACACATAAATACTCTACTGCTAAACCTCAGGGTGGTCATTTTCTTCATCCACAGTGCTTTCAGACAACCTGGAACATACATCTTTGTTGCGAGCACTAGCTATGTAAAAATATCCATTGTAAATACAAAAGAGAAAGCTTCCAACCCTTTTATTACCAACTCTTCATTAAGCTCTTGTGGGTAAAAGATTTAATATGGAAAAAACCATACCACATTAAAGCCAGTGTTTCAGGTACATCCTATTGTGATGAGAGTTATGTATCTTTACTGAACGCAGACCTCAGAGCTGACAAGATTCAGGATAGAAATGATTGCCTCTGATTTATCCCAAAGTGCATGAAACATCCAGAGGGGTCCCTGGGTAAAGGCTGAGGAGGGCAGGGATTTGCCACCCTCCTTGGCTAAAGCCCCAGACATAAGAAGACACATCCTATTAGAGCCTCTCTAAGCTAAAGGTGACTGGGGCTTATAGGTCAAAACAAAGGAATCTTCCTCATATCAGTATTGCAGAAGGAAATTACCTGAATTAGCTAAAAAAGCATTCTGAGGGCACTGGAGAGAGACAGAAAGTGTTTTATTTCTAGTTACGGGGTGCACATGGCTGGGTCATGGCCATGCCTGCAGTAGATGTTGCCATGCTGAGGGCCATACACTTTTAAGTTTCTCAGAAATTAATAAAGTCATGAATCTGCTTCCCCCAGCCTCCCCCACAGGCCAGCCAAATTCCGGGGTGTGCTGCTCTGGCGTATTCTCACAGGGTGGCGATTCTTGGAAAATCCAAATTCATCTCCTTCATACAGGGAGCACGTAATAATTGTACTGACAAGTATCAAGACTCTGCTCAGCAGTTTTGACATGCAGATATCCTGGCTGTGCCTGGTGAGCTAGCAGGGCCGTGTAGGAGGCAGACAAGCGGAATTCCAGTTTTATATATGGGCACACACTAAGGAGTTTTGAGGTATTGTGTTGTAGCTAACTCCTGTCTGCAGAGCTTTCATCCATCAATCACCTTCCAAATCTATAGTATTTATTTTCTTTAGCTAGCCACAAATCTGAGATGGCCCTGATACATGTCAGTCAGAGCAATATTTCCATTTATTGATATCATTCAATACACTGAGTGCATTGACCATACACAGAATTAAGTGATAGGTTGATTTTTATTTATCTGAGGGGGATTGTAGTGGTCAGAAGTAAGGGCAGAATTTAGGGCCTTATCCCTCCTAGGCTGCTGAGTCTCCTCAGTGTCTGTAGACTTCAGGAAGGAACAGGGGACAAAAGCTCCTTATGGAATGGAGTCTTTGGGAAGGAGTGTTGTCTTGTGACAGCCAGCAAAGGTAAGCTGGCATTGGGGACAGCTTCTGTGCTCGCTGTGCATCTGATATTACTCAAATGACTTTACTCAGAGTATTACACAGTGCTGGTATGTTGCAATAGAAGGTCATTGCTGTTGCCAAATTCTGCACATCTACTTACTAAAACAAAAACCATAATAGAATATATGTGCAAAAATTCCTTTCCTCTGTTACTATGGTGATTTGTCCTAAAAGATACTATAATAAACACAGTAAGTAATAATTACTTCATGTAAAAACAAACAAAGCCCTTGATCTGGTTCCCTTGAAAAGTTAAGCAATTCTGACTGGAACAGGAACTATCTGCTGAGAACAGTGGATTGCTATGGTGAAGCTGGATGGTGTCTGTTTTATAGAAATGAAATTAATGCATTAAGAAAAACCCAACACTTGATATGACAAGTTCAGATTACTTAAATTAGCTGCCATGAGAAATCACTGAAAAAAGAGGCTTTTATAATTTTTTTTTAAATTGTACTATGCTCATGGTGTTAAAAGCATGCATGTATGAAAGAACTGAATTGTAGAATCTTTAATGTTGACAATCTACTGATAACTTAGCTTTGGCATAGCCTCTGCTTTTAACTGAGAGCACTCAGTTTGTAGTGCTGGCTTAAACTCACTGTATGGCTAGTGGGCTTCAGCAGGTTTAGCACTTCTCTGCTCTAGACATAGCATTTGTATGTTTTCTTCCTCCCCAAAGAAGTAAATTATTTATAGAGCATCAACCTTTTTTAACCTAGCTTCTGACAGGCTGGGATTTTTCCAATCTCAGTTGAAAGTGTCTAAATAATTTATCAAGTATTCTTTCAGAGTACAATGAATTCTGAAACCTAAGAAATGTTAAATGAGATTCTCTGCCCTTACAGTATGAGTGGGTTACTGAGGTTAAGCTAGTATTTTCTTTGAACTGTTCTCAGTCTCTGTTTTCTCCCATTTTACAGTCTCCTTTTTCTCTCCTACTGTCTATCTATTAATTTTCATGACATTTTCTATTTATCAGACTTTTCCTTTGTGTTTCTGCTTCTCTTGCTAACTCTTGCCTTGCTGATGTCTTTCTATACCTCTTCTTCTTCATTACAGGAAGACAGCTTTCCTTTAAGATGGTCCTCCAGAGAGAGGAACCATTGATTGCTAGTCCCAGGCTGTACAGGCAGTCCTGGATCTTTCAATCCAACCTCAAATTCAACTGAACCTTCTCCCATCCCCATTAAGAAAATGGTGACAAACTACGAAATCACAGAATCATAGAATGGTTTGGTTTGGAAGGGACCTTTACAGGTCCTGTAGACCAACCTCTGTGGGCAGGGACATCTTCAAGTAGATCAGGTTGCTTAGAGCCCTGTTCAACCTGGCCTTGGATGTTTCCAGGGATGCGGTATCTACCACCTCTCTGGACAGCCTATTCCAATGTTCTGTCACCCTCACCATAAAAAATTTCTTCCTTATGTCCAGTCTAAATCTAACCTCTTTCAGTCCAAATCAGTACCCCTTGTCTATTGCTACAGGCCCTGCTACTAAGAAGTCCATTCCCAGTCTTAAAAAGTCTTGAGCTCTTCAGTAAAGAAGGAAGATGTTTGCACAGAACTTGGATTTGCAAACAACACATAAGCTTGAAGAGACATATTTCCAAGTCAGGTGTCTCACACACACAAACTCCAATCCTCTTCTACCTGGCCAAACTTTCCTCAAAGATAGCCTTATTTTACAACACTTCAATAACTGTCTCTCAAAGAACCAGTGAAGAAGTTTGTAAAACCTCAAAAAAACCCCTCACCAAGACTCTGACCTATTCTAAATTTCCCAGCAGGTATTTTAATCCTTTTAAAGTTTAGTCAGTGGTTCAGGTGGCTTCCAATTTTCTTTTCAGGATGAAAAAATAATGAAGTGGCACCCCATAGAGATTTTTATTTAGACTCAGCAGTTCAGTATTGTATCCCTTATAAATTAATGATATAATGAACTATGCTTCAAGACGTCTGAAGTAACATCACGTTGCTGAAAACAGCAGAAATCTGGACTGGCTGCTGAATTTCCATAACGCTGATGTGTTGTAACTGTTTAAAGTGAATGTTATTCCTTTAAGGAAGGTATTTAATTTTAAGGTTTAAAGCAAAGCTGACTGTGGAGAAGCTGACCTGTCTGAGTCCCTGTGTCAGAGAAGAAATGGTGTCCAGGCACGATTTTGTAGGAAGCACTCACTGAATTATTTTTCTGAAGGTTTCCTCATGCAAAACTACATTCTAACTCTAAGTATTAAAAATAGATTTGTTACATCCTAACTTCTGAGTTATTATTTCACCATATATTGTAAAAAGATCAGTCAAGAATAAAGCTTTGATTTTAATTTTAGGAGCAACAGTTCTTCCACTGCATGGCTCCTGTAATATTAATAAAACACTTTAAAACTGTATGTGTAAAGATTTGTTATGAGATTAGCAAATTTGCCTGTATCTGATATATTTAAATTATACCTGTTTGTGGATAATAATTTTTCAAAAGTCTACAAAAATTTAATTCTGTTCCAATACTCTAGTTTGCCTTTTATTTTTTGTAACAATATAAAATATAATTATGAAGGAAGCTTTGTTTGCCACTTCGTAGCTATCTCTGCTATATTATTTTCCTTTTTACTAAACATTCTACTTGGAGCTGAAGAAACAGGGAAGGGATGTTCTATAATCCCGACTTCCCACTAGATGACGCTCTAAGTACAAAAACACAAACTTCAGCAAGTTCATAAATTTATGTGTGAATTGCTTAAACACATTACGTGTTCATTAATTTACTGCTCTTATGTGCTTATAAAGATTGATGATATGGAGGCACAGTGCCTTTGAAAAACTGGAAAAACAGTGGCTCTTCTATTCAAAAGTTTGGCCATGGATATTTCCCCTGGTATGTCTATGGCTATAGCACATCATTTAATTTCAGTATTAATTGCCTTGGTCACCTGTGCTACAACACACTTGACAACAGCATCTTTTTTCTTACTTGTTTGAAGCTTACCCTAATGTGGTTAAATGCCAAAATTTACTATAGTCTGCTCCAGTAAGGTGTAGTAATTTGAATAGCTACTTAGGCATTAAAATACACCAGCCATTACATAGACATATTATGTAGAAGCATGCACCCTCACACATATTTACAAACTAGAATAAACAGATAAATGCTGTTAAATAACTGTGTATTCACCTGACACCTCCCTCACAGACATCTCGACATAAAATAAAGTAACACAAAGGAGTCACTGTCATGTCAGTGCCTTCCTTGTAAAGTGTCTTCCATCTGCACCGTTTCTTTATAAAAGATGTAAGACAAAGTTATGAAACTACTTTGGAGAACATGAGCTGTTGGAGTGCCAATTACTTATAATTACACTTTAATGCTGTAATTGTTTATGTTTTGTGTCATCTATTCTAAAAAAATAACATCTCAATCTTTCTGATTTAAAATGGTTGAAATGCTTATCGTCAAAACACAACATGCAAAAGAAAAAAAGAAAAACAACCTAGCAAAATTTCAATCAGAAAGGTTGCTATTCTAAGAAAACAATGCTGGGATTAAAAATGTTTCATGTATTCTAATCTATAGTTGCCTCTGAGTGCCTTATCAGCAACACAGTGTGTTTTTCAAGCTGTGTGGAAAAACTTTTGGATTCGAGAGAAGTGGGCACACAATTGCAGTGATAACTTGTTTGAAGATGCCTTGTATTGGCATCAGCGGCAAGCCTGACTGATAAAAATCTTTCCAAATTCTGTAATAGTAAGTTTGGAATATGCACAAAATTAGAAGATGGATGTTTGCAGCAGAACGTTGATGTGCAAGACTATCAATTCTTACTTTTCTATTCATTGGTTGGTAATGTTAAAAACCTTCATGTGTGCATTTCTCTCAGTCTCTGAATGTCAGTATTTTAGGTACCATGGCAATGACAGCTTTAATGGGAGCAGACTTGGCCACCCTGCTGTGAGAGACTAGTGAACCACACCATTTTAATCTTTCATGTATTGACTTTCTAACTCTTTAAAATACATTCTGCTACAGACATAAAAGATACTGAAGCTCTGTTTAATAAACAATTTAACAAGATTCTGAACTTCATTAATAAATTAAAGAATATATTTACTCATATGGAAGCCTGACCTGAATGCCTAGATTTCTTCTTTGCTTCTGTATTTACATGTTAGAAATCCCTTAATCTTCCGGCTTGAGATAACTTTTATTAGGATTGTCACTAATGACATGTTATGAGAATTTACATGGAGATTTTTCTTTTGTATTTTCCAACCTGCTGACTATTTTCTATATCAATTTTCATGAAAATTCAATTTTTAATGAAAAAAAATCCTTGTTCCCTGATAAATCAATACTTAGAGTACTTAAGAAATGAGGTACCAATACACTCTTATTTCCTGAAAACTACCAGGAAGATTTAAAAAAAAGAAGTTTGAACCTTTAAGCAAATGTTATGTGCTGTTTACACCCTGACTCTACCCAAGTAATGGAGACTTGTGTCAACATATAACTCCGCTGGCTGAAATGGTTTCAGGGCACAAGGGAAGGGCTCTCATGAATCAAAGAGCAATGTTTCTCACTGCAAGAAAAAAAATAAATTATGACCTGTGCTTCCCCATTATTGCAAATAATGAGATTTTGTTTCATTATATTATGTTATTTTAGGGTTCTAGAGTCTTTTTGTCTCGTATTTTCAAGATTTCTGGAACAATCATGATAGATAACTATTTTTTAGATACAAAAATTATCCCACAGTTCTAGTTCTCCTAGCTACACTGGCAGACCTCTTCTGTGTGCTCAGCTATGTCAGCAGAAAAATGCTGTCTTCACTTATGTCAGTCAGGAATGTGGTGCAGCTCCACCAGCCAAAAAATCCCCTCTATCAGCACGTCTTGGGTCTGTGGAACGCCTGTGGCAGCCAGGCTGGCCTGGCAGCGCTGCAGAGGCAGCACAGACCAGCCCTGAGAGCCATGGGAATGTGAGTGAGGACCTGCACCGCCAGGGCTGAGGCAGCCTTTGAACCCCGGAGTGATAAACACTGATCAGCAGCTCCGTGTGCCTTTAAACCTGAACTCCTACCCCGAGGACAAAACCTGCGTTTTGTCCTGAGGTGTGTTACGGCTCCCCTGCAGTACCAGCCGTGCACAAGGGACGCTCTGGCACTGCAGGGCTTGCCTGACACCACCCACGCCAAAGTCCAGCCGTTCCCACAGTGAGAATGGGTGGATTTACACCTGCATGTCTTACAGCTTCCAGTGCTTCTCAGACTTCCCAGCCCTAGCAACAGCTTTCTCTCTTAACTTCTATTTCTTTCTTGCCCAGCATGGGAACAATACATTTTGTTTCCAACCTGTACCTATCAGGCATCCTGTGTGTAGGTGTCAGAGGCTGTCCCTGTTTGAGTGATGAGAAAGTGCAGCCAAATTACAGCAAAGAAGATGAAAATTAGAACAAAAGAAAGAAATGAGGAAGAGTGTGGCCCAAGGGATGCCAAAATCAACATCTCCTGTACTCATTTAGAATATATTTTGAGAAAAGTCCATTTCAAACTCTGGCTGAGGCAAAAAACTGAGATGAAGCCTGTTCCTCATTGTATCTCACTTGTTTGAATGTAAAGCATTCTCAGACTGATGTAAGACTTTTTTCCCCCACATACAATAAAAAAGAGAGTAAAAAGTGTCCCCTGTGACACTGAGTGAAGTCCACACAGACACAGACTCCCAGGCACTCTGGGTGGGAGAGGGGGCAAAGAAGGTCCAGCAAAGAGTGCAATGTCCTTTGGTCAGTCAGTAACTCTGAGATCTGAGTTCTGAAGAGAACAGAGAGGAGAGAAAGGAGAGCAAATAGGGCATTATCCCAGCTGTAAAAAGATTTACTGAGAGCACCTTCTGAGCTAAGGTGAGCAATAATTTTCTACATGTCTGCACAGCTCTTACTCATTCTGCTTATATGGTATTTTTAATGGTCGAAATAAAATATTTGAAGTTGAATTGAGCAGACAGACATTATTTTAAACTGACATACAACTAATACAAAGAATACATTCTTTGCAAAAAATGAATGAAAATATGCAAAACTGAGATTCTAAATTTTTTTTTAAAATCCATTTGAATGAGTCCCCCATCCTTCCGCAGAAGGAGGCAGAAAAAGAGAGAAGTGTTTGAAAGTCAAAATACTACTTTGCACATTTCTAATGTTTTCATTCCAGGATCTCTAGTGCTTTACAAGCTTAATGTGATTAACTTTATGCTCAGTAAGCAGTTCTGCCCATAAAAATAGGTAGGTCTTTACAGGATTAGGGCCTCAATTTGTCCTTAAAGTGGTGAGCAGTGAATATCACTGCTTTAACAGACAGTATAAATAACAGATACTGTGATTTGCCTAAAGATCTGTCAAAATGAAAATTGTATGGGATTAATCTGAAACAAAACAAAAGAGCACTCAAATTTGCAGCAAGCTGCAAGGAAAAGGAGAATGGAAAGAAAGAAAAAGAACCCAAACCATAAAGAAACATTTCCTTAGATTAAAATATAAAGCATTTCTTTCTTCAAGCTCTTAAAATGTCATTCTTTAGAATAAAACGAAAATTATTTAAAATTATCAGTTAGAAATGAAATAGTAATTCTCAGTATGTCAAACTGAAACCTCTACTTTTCTTTGTACACAGCATGGCAATTGTCACATCGTAAAAAATGTCCTTTGGTGGAGAATGTTTTGTGGTGCCTGTGCTGGGGTGCGTCAGGTGGAGCTTTTGGCACAGGGCTGAGGGTGGGAGTGCTCCCTCCGTTTGGGGTGGCTGCACCTGCTTTGCTGCCTGTCCCTGGGATGGCCCCTTTAGGGCACAGCCAGTCCGAGGCACACACCAATTTTGCAGCACTGAGGCCCCCTCGATGGGCAGCCACAGAGGCCTGAAGGGGTTTGAGTCCTTAATGCCACAGGCCCATCTTCCCCTTGTGCCCAGGCTGACCCATCCCATCTCCCTCAGGCATCCCTTTGCCATTTCTGTCTCCTCTCACATCTCTTCCTACACATTTTGTGCATGCAGATTGCACAGAAAATTATTCTTTTTTTCTCCTGGTTGTTTCTTCTTCTTGTGTTAGATGGGGAAAGATCTCATACTCTGAAAAACTTGCTCATCGTTTTCTAATAAAAGCCACTTAGAGGATAAGCAATAGCAGAACCCCCTGCACAGGAATGGGATGAGGAGTCACACAGCAAGACTGCAGCTCTCAGGGATTTCAAGAGGGTTTTGATGACCATGAACAGAAACCAGGATTCAGGGATGAGAAAATCTGAAAAGCTTCCTGAAGTCCACTGCTAGCTCAAAGGAAGAACAGATGACAAAAATATTTCTTCACTGAAGTAATGCAAAATATATGTATGAAAAAAAAATTTGAAAACTATTTAAAATTTAATGTGAATTTTTTGTGTCCACCAAGCAAATGTTAAGACTTGGACTTCATATAATTTACTGCAAAACAAAATCCTGCTTGATTAATAAGTACCCTTCTCAAAAATGCATTGAAGAATGTTGCTTTTCAGATTATATGCAATATCACCAAAACATTATTTTATTTTTACTTTATCTCAACCACTTTATTAGTAACATATAAAGTGTGCTACTGGTATCTTATATATTTATCTTTGCAATGACAGAGATGATAGCTTCTGTTTACTTTGGTAGGTGTAAGTATTTTTAGGACTGCAGAAAAGCTTTTGGCCAAATGACTTTGTCCTGCAGTTCTGCAGAAGCAGACAGAATATGTGCTTCTTTTTCAAATAAGCCACACGTAGTAAGGAGATCAATTTCGAGTTGAAAAGAACAGCCCATTTTGCTATTTCAAAATCCATGAATAGACACAGCAAGTGAGGATGAACTCAACTAATTTCAGAAAACTGAAGGTATCCAGCACAGGTTTTTGAGAACATTTGCAAACAGATGCCTCTGGGAATTTTCAAGACTACGTACAGGTCACCTTGTATCCATCGATTCCTTTGGAAGCAGGCTCCTGATCGTCAGTGCAGTTTTGAAAATCTCATTACACCTCCTCTGCAGATTTGGAGTCCTAATATGTTGCTTAGAGCAACAAGAAACAAGCTTCCCATTCACTAAGTGTAGCTAATACAAATGTAATGCTAGCATATATTTTGACAAATGGTGCTATTGATACTTAATGAAAAAAAGGTGTTACTAACAGCATATTTTCCAAATCTTAATTAGTACATTTTTTGTGCTATAATTGTACGTTCAGCTTGATACAAATTAAAAAATAACTTGTCTGCTAAAATTGAAGACATAGTGAACTAATGCAAGTTAAGGTTTTTACAATAGAATTTGAATAAATATATGTTAAATTTCCTGCTTAAATAAACATATATGAACGGTATGTAGTAAGAAATATCCACCTGGAGTAAAGACTATGCAGTTGCAATTTTGAATGACTATGCACACCATTAAGAGTAAACATTTTTAGAATAACAAGAAAAAGTGCAAATGTAAACCCAGACTAAAAGCAGTTATTCAAATCAAGACTCCATGATTCAGATCTGTAACTTATAGCACTTGGATTTACATGTCAATCCATTGTGCTTACAGTATTTTCCTCTAATGTAATTAAGCTCTCGAACTGGAGACCGTATAGTTGTACTGAGCTGCAAAGACATTTTTCTAATCTCTCTGATTCCATCTTACTCATCTGTTAAGGGAGAATAAAAACTTTTGTCTTTTATGGGTGAAGGTACCATGCAAATGCAAATGATATTATACAGAATGGTAATTGAAATGGTAAAGAGCAAAGGGTTTTAATAAAATGACAATTCAAGACACATGTAAGTGTCCCTGCGTGAATGTTGATTGAAATGAGGAAAGTTAAGAGTGAATTTTAAGTGCCCACAGAAAAATGCATTGAATGTTAAGAGCAAATTAAGAAGTGCACAGGCCAAGGGACAGAGCTGTCTCAGAAACAGATAAAGAAAGAACTGCAATATTCCTTTGAGGATTCGGGACAAAGGATCACTCAGTCCTTGATAACAGTGCAAAGCAGGTTGGGGAATAGGCTGTGGGGAACACAGGCATAGTGACACTTCAAAAGACACAGGAACTTGAAAAAGTTGAAAATGCAGCTAGCGACAGATTTGGATCTGAAGAGGGAAAAAAGCAATAGTGAGCACAGCTGGATATGATCTTTGATGTTGAATTACACAAGGTTTAAGGAGAATTAGGGCCTTTAGAAGATACTGTCATTGGCAATTCTAAGGGGTAACTCCAGGGCAGAGCAAAGGCCAAATTTTCCTCTCTGCTCCACAGGCCACAGCTGCTGCTGGCAGGTTGCTTGGCAGAGGCCTGGCCAGGTGAGCCTGGCACACATCACCACGCAGGTGCTCACAGCTTCCAGGAGGCACCCGCTCTGAGGGGTGGAAATGAAGGGAACCACAACGGCAGAGGAACCAGCAATGGCCTCTCAGGTGCACAGGAACCAGCTCTGAGATGTCCCCACCGAGCCTTGCGTGCCAGGCGGGGCCTTTCGGGGACAAGTGTAAGGCTGAGTGGTGAGGGAAAGATGTGCAGGTACTGATACACAGAGTGATAGGTAAGCTGCCAGCCCTCTGGATAGACTGTGGAAACGATCCTCTCCTGTTTTCAGGGGCACTAGAGTTGTGGCAGCAGTCTTTCTAATTTAACTAAAAATTGCCAAAAAGCAGCACATTGATCTGATGGTAGCAGAAGAAGAACCACGACAAGATAGCAGCAGAAAAGAAGGATGTCACCTGGCCCTTCTCATATTAACAGGGGCATCCATACTAGCAATGTAAGACTTATCGGTGCATAAAAGGTACTGCTGGAAATGTTAAATGTGACCTTTACTTTTTGAGAAGACCTTTTTTTTTCCCCCAAAATGTACATGGGAGCATGTGAGGGGCAACAGAACACAATGGGGAGAGTCTGACTCACTAATGGACACTCCCTCAAAAAAGGCAGAACAAAAATAATTGTCAGCATCACCTGGCTAGTGTGAGAGCTGAGGCAGAAGGCAGGACGATGTCACCTTCTTCTGGGAGAAGTTCTTAGGGTGAGGCTGTTTGCTCATGCAGGGTATGGAAAACTTACTGAAAGTGAGGAGAAGGGTGTTTCTGTGAAATGACAGATTTTTGTAGTGAGTAGGAATTTACTGCCAAGCAGCCATATATTGCTGCTGGCATCTAAATCTCCCAGTTTGTTTGCTCCAGAATTTGCACCCCAAAGTGGAATAACAATCAGTAGAAGGGAAGGGACCATCCCTATAAATCCCATCCCTCTAAGTCTCTCTTCAGAGACTGCCTCAGACAGTCAAATCAACAATAATGAAGAATTTCATGTCAAAGGACATTTTCTCTGATTGCCCAATCAACCATTTCCTCCTCTCCTCCACACCTTCCCCTCCCTGCCTTTGAATTTGGACGATTATCACTACTAATAGAGTCTCACTGGTGAAGACAACAGCTGAGAAAACACCAGTACTAAAGTTTTTACAGTGCCTGGTTTAAAAAGGTCATCTCCTTGGAATTGAAAAGCAAATAAATAAATACAAATCATACATTTTAATGGATTCCAACTGAGGAAATGATAGGACACTGAGATATACTCTGCCTAAGATAAGGCTGTCTTCTCACTTTTCATTATTTTACTCTCTGCTCAACTGGTTGGCAGTTATGATGCTGACAGTTTAATACTAATTTCCAAATCAGTGTCAACAACTATTTTTTTCTCTGGAAATGATACAGAAAGACCATAAACGGCACAGAGTGTAGTGCCAAACAAGTACTTTCCTTTTGGCACACCAGGAAAAGAAAAAAAACCAAACAAACAAATGCAAGAAAAGATATCCACAGCCATTTCTTCTTCTTGGGAAAAGCAAATCAAACACAGTGCAAGAAATATTTTCCCAGCTAGCGTGGGCAGTTAAGACCAATAGAATATGTGACCAAACTACATTTGGTTCCTTTGCTTAAGTTACAGATACTCGTGCTTCTAAAATTTAAACTGGCAGACTGAAAAAATCCTACTATATCAATGATTCTGTGCCTTTCCTGAGTCAATAAAAGATCATCACTACAGGAGAGACAAAGGAGCACTGACTTTAATCTAGGGAACAATGGATGTCTGGATCAAACGTAGACTCACTTGCTCTATGTCCTTTGGGCACGAGGTAGTGTAGGGCTGTACTGTGACCTTGACATGAGCCCAAGTGAGTGAAGGAGGGAGCTCATTTTGTGCTGCTGCTTAGAATGGAGCTTGAGAAGTAAAACTTCACCCTGTCACAACCCTCTTCTTGCAGGCACCATACCTTGTACCAACCCACCCCAGTGGAATGGATCCCTTCCCTTGTTTTCTTTTACTCTATATTGCTGACTGATAGAATAGAAAACTGTCTTAATTTCAGTATCAGTCTTGGGCAGCTTATTAAAAATAAATGCTTATCAATGAAGGCTTGATTCAAAATGTTTCTGAAAAGAAATGCTCTCCAGTATTTATTTACCTAGGAAGCCTTCACCTAGAAAACTTCTGTGAGCCATCCTCTTCCCACTAGCATGTGCTACCCTATCCTGAAGCCTGGTACTGGGAAGTGCACAATATCCACAGCTCCCGCTGGAGCAGGGCAATCCTGTTGCCTTCAATGTTTAACACGTCCTCAACATCTCACAGGATGTGGTCTTCAAGCTCCAGTTCACAAGCACATGTGCTTAACTTAAGCACGTGAGTAGTCCTATTAATGCTGAAGTGCTTAAAGTTAACCATGTATGTAATTGCTTGCAGGGCTGTTTCCTTAATTAGCTACACTCATCCTTTAATCCTCCCTGTCTTTTAACCTCTGCACTGTTACATGCCTCAATTTCTTTAATCAGATAACGAACATTAGGGAAGTTGTTATTTACTGCTTCTGCTTCAGGACTTGAACTAAAAAAATACAGACCCTTGGGTCCTTTGTAGAGACCTATTACTAAACATGATAAAAATAAAATACAATGGCATAGAAAAGATGTTTGCAACTTTTGAAAAACATCTTAATTTTCCTTTTGTTAAGTGATTTTTTACACTTCCTGAACTCATGTATTGATTTCTTGACGGGATTTTCCCTAAGTTAAAAATTGCACATTCAATGTCTGATAAACTTCCAGGTTTAACTAAAGTATTATTACACTTTCAAAGCAAATCAAAACTGAAATGCAGCAATGCAAAGATGACAGAATGGCTACATTAAAACAAAACCTGTCACCAAAAAAACCTCCACCAAACCAACAGCAACCCCCCCCACCCCACCAGTAAAGTTCTAGAAACGCAAACTAGAACAGGAAAGAAACCTGAGAAAACACCTCTGGCAAAAGTAGTTTTGAAGAGAACATTTTCCAATTACTGATTTCCATTAAAAGTGTCTGCTAGTTACACTTCAATATGCTGGATGCACTGTCTGATTTCTGCCAATCTCTCATTATCAATTTTGAGGATGCCAGGAGGGCAGGAAAGCACACTTGCAGTCATCAGGTTTCACTGTTTTTTCTACTCCCTTGACCTACTTTTTTTTTTTTCCTAATCTTTACATTTTCTCTTTTTCTTAGTTCAGCACATCAGCATTCCTCCAAATTTTTAATTATTCTCCCTGGTAATTCCCTGGAACCCACTGCTTGAACTGTCTCTGCTTGCTTTACGTTAAGTAAAGACCACCTATACTATACTTTACTGGAGCCAAACCCCCTGTATTTTCCTTTACTTCATCTGTGTGCTGCAAGCTGTCCCCTTTGGAGAGTTGCCTTGGAGTCTGGCAACACTGGGAGTCTATTCTTTCTCAGATGATTTCCCTGTCAGGTTCACTGCTGCTGAGAACAGGACTACTGACAGCACACATTTTGGATCCAGCCATGAAAATCGCTTCGTGATAATCTTCACCCAACACTGCATTATATGGTACTACATTTGCTACTGGGCTGGGAATTCTCTGTTTGTAAATCTGCCTTTTTGACCATATTATTTTGAACACTTCATTTCATGCCTAGAACTGAAAAGTGAATAAAGTATCACAGCAAAGCACTAGATGTTTACCTAAAAAGGAGAATGCAAGTCTATCCAATTTTCCTACAGTATCGCTCACTTAATACAGCGAATAAGCCTGAGGTCCAATATGATTCCTTCATAATGTACACTGAACTGTATCACTTTCTTCCTCAAGCCAGTTTGCCACTGAGCCAGATGTACTCTACCCATCTTCTCATTACTATGATCAATCTTCTCTCTGCTGATCAGAATTTAATCCTATTAAATCGCTAGGCTTGCAGTAAATGCGTATCATACACGCGCATGCTTGCCACAGCAGATTACTGTAACTGCCTTTATTTTTGGAACGTGCACCGAAGGCTGCCCAGGCTAATCCGTGCAACAATCCCGCTGCATGGCTGCAGGAAGCTGGGAGCAGCACAACCCTCCCGTGCAGGGATTGCCTGGAGCTCACAGAACCCCCTGGTTTGTGATCTGGTATTGCCGATTTTGGGGATGGGTGGCTGGGAGAACAGAGCAAACAGCATGGATGTTATGGGCCTGTTTTGCACCTTGGACAGCTGCTCATGGCTGGGCTGGCAGCTGGGAGAAGTCAACACCTAAGGTCCACTGAGGCTTCCATATATCCTGGTGCAGTCCAGTTTCCTCAGTTTTACTGAGATTTTTGATTATTTGCCCTAAACCAGTAATAGAACGATAAAGGTCTTGACTGGGGGAGAAATGTTCTAAGTCATTTAGTAATTTGTAGCTGCCAATGTTTCAACCAGTTTGGGTCACTAGAGGGTGCAAATTAGCCTCTTCAGTCTCGCTCTGGACACTTTTGTTGTGACATGTAGACCCAGACAGCCTCCTGATTTACTGTATTTACTGTAAGTGCTTCAGAGAGGAGGTGTGAATTACTCATTTTGAGTCTGTTTGCATAATGTCCAGTTTTCCTTTTACAAGCACACACTACCAGGGTGCTATATTATGTAGAGTGAAGCATTTCATGCCTGTTCCTGCCAGATACTTGTCAATATAAATATTAACCAGAATAGCAACATGAAAATTTAGGTATGGCTTATTTAGCCTTTTGATAGTCTGAAAGCAGCACATTCAAATTACATCACTTATTAAAAAAAAAAAAAAAGAATACAGCCCAAGGAGATTTTTAGCCTGTAACTGATCTCTTCTCAGATAAGATGTACTGAGTTTCCAATAGATTGGTATTACTTTCTCTGTGTGGCTTGCCAAATGATTTCCCCCATTTTACTGCATCTAATAACAGAGTTCTATAATTTAATGGTCTCTAAACTTTTTAGGATTAAAGAAGTGACAAAGACACAACAGATTACGTTTGAATTAAAGTGTTAGTAACTTCTACATTTAGGTACATAAATACCGGTGACCTAACAGGTATTTTCTAAGCTATAAATACACAAGAGCTGATGTTTTTTCTGCTTCATGAAAAACATGACCGTTATGTCTGAATCTGCTTTTTGTTTCATATGGCAATAATTTTAGATCACGTTTTCATCTAGTTATTGTAATGAACAACTTGGATTTACAAATATTCCTGCCAGAGAACTAGTGGTTTGGAAAATAATGAGGATGAGAAAACCTTCCTTGTTCTCTGTGCAGGCTAGACTCTTAATGAGAGATAATGGTGATGAGCTATAAAGCAGAATGGTCCAGCAATGCTCTCCTGAAAGATAATGATCTAATCATCCCAGAAGCTGCACACGCCAGCATCCTGAAACTCTTTGCTGAAAAAAAGCATCTGTCCAGAGATTAATTAACAAAAAGTTCAAGACTACTTAAGAAAGTCAAGATCATTCAATCAAGAGTGTACCTCTGAGTTCACATGGTCGTTAGTGGTCCTACTGAAGATCTAAGCTATTGCAAAAAAGAAGCAGAGAGAGTGTTTATAAACTTTGGTAAAAGGAAGCAGATATGATTTTTATATGTTATGTATAGCTAGATTCACTTCCTGGACCAGAGGCAGATCAAGAAATACTATTTAAATGAAAATATTTGATGGCTCACAGTCATCATTTTGTTATTTTTCTTGTTAAAGAGACATTTCTTTTATGAAACAGTCAGGCATTACGTTGTGAATTTAATTCTTGACAGTACTCAAATTTACCATGCTGCAGGAGTCAAAATGTCATAAAATGTTGTTAACAACCTGAAAAGAATGCCCCACGCAGGGTATCCAATTTCCAGAAGTACATATAACAGCATAATTGTGGCAGTGTAGTCAGCATCTCGATGCCACTTTGCCTATTTTTATTTTTATGTCTACTATTGCCACTGTGGATAACAAGGTCTGTGCCATTGCAGAAGTGGAGGAGCAACTAAGAATGCTGAAACAGGTCCAACAACCTGTTGGGAAACTGGGCTGCAGAAAAAGAAAGTCACTGACTCTTACTCACACCCTGTCAGAAACTGAGAGATCTGAGAAGAGAAACAGGATATAGTAAAGACAGAAATATGAAAACTAAAATATAATCTCTTTTTACTGTGAAAAATGGTATCCTTGCTGTGATAGGAAACTGCTAGTGCAAAAGAGGAAAGTAGGGGCAGCAGCATTTTCAACTTATCTGAAAGACTCACAAAAACATTGATGCCTCTGACATCATGATGTCCTGAATTGTTTTCAGGATCTAAATTAATAGAATGCATTAATTACAAAAATTTCACCTGCCATCCAAATGTTTAAGAAATTCTAGTTCAAAGTTTGCTCTTTACCTGACCTGTTAGATGACCTCAAACAATGCCACCATGAAAAATGAGTCCAGCACTGGAGAAAGGACCTGTGAGGAGTGGGTGGCATGAAGGGGAGACTCAGTGTAGACCCAGGTCGTTGGCAGTGGGAGAGGTCCCTGGTCCCAGGCAGAGCTGGCCCATGGGTGTGTGCTTGGCAGAACCAGGACCCACATGGGAGCTCTGCTTTTGGCCCACTGAGGGCAGTGGAAAGGGGATTATTTCTGATAAATCAGAGCTTGGTTCTACATAACCACACGTGGCATCCCTGCAAAGGTGACAGGAAAAAAGGCTCTGTGAGGTGGCCCTGAATGGAGTCTAATGAATACAAAAGGGCCTTCCAGGTACAACTAGGGCAAGGACAGTGCTGGTAAGAGGCTTAATAAATTAACAAGCAAAGCATTATTAATTTTCTCAGACCATTCTCATCTCAAAAAATGAGGAGTTCCCCCTATTCTGAAGTTGCAAAGTTGTGACTGGTGTCATTTCTCTGCTGAGAGTTGGAAGAATGTAAAACTCACAGACTGCAAAAGAGTGACTGTCCAGCAGGGAGATGCCATAGGAGCTGCAAGAGCAGCCTGCCAGTAGATATATTTTGAGGCCTGATACTCTATTTATGTGAGGATGTTGTGCAGAGAAATTTATGCTGGAAAGGGGGAGTACACTTAAATCTCCACGTGAACATCTGATAGTCAATATTTGGAAGCGGAGTGCAATATGAGGCTGGAGGAAATAAGGCTCTGTTTTTCTTCAGCTTAGAATTCTGCACAGAGCAATTGTTCTAGAATTTATTCTATTCTGGATCAAACACAGCTTGGGATAGAGGCGGTTTAATCAAATCTTAGTTAGTTCTAGTTCAGTAGTCCATGCCCAGGAAAAAAAAAAAAAACAAACCACAAAGCAATAAAACTCCCCCTAATATCATGTACAAAGGTAGTATCATTAGATGAAAAGATTAGAATCAAAATTCCTAGTCCAAGGTGGATAGTAAAGTCACAGTCTTTCACTCATTAGTTAGGGGCACTGCACTATAATGCTGGTTTTTAATCTATTCATATACTGTATACTATCTGGAAAGCAAATATAATGCTTTTGTTTCAAAGGTACCTTTATAAGCAAAGACAGGGAATTTCCTTAAGGAAGATTTTTTTTGGTATTTTGTCTCTATTCCTTGCTATGGTGTAGATCACTGCATTATTCTCTCTCTTTTTTTTTTTTTTAAAAAAAATTCTTCTATCTTTCATCTTATTCTTGTATTGTTCTTGCCCTTTTCTGAACATAAATCTCTAGATCAGCAAAGAGATCCTTGACCCTCCACTAATCATTAGCATTTTGAGACAGATTGAAGTCAGTGACCTATGGATTAAAACTGCTATAGCCTGCTACCAGCCTACAAGGGAGTTTGCTCTAGAGTTAAGTGCCATTTAGCAAAGAGTTCCTCTACTTTGTAATCTTCTACATTTAATGTTTAAAAACGAATTAATCCTAAAATAATTAATGCCCATTCATATTGTTATCATGTATTTGTAGGTTGCTGTTCACTCTAGGTATCAATATAACAAAATTCATTCATGGTTCAATGCCTGATAGTTCATATGACAATGGAAATTATTTTCCAAGCAGCACCTGCCTTTTTAATAATTCAAGATATTAAATAAATAAAACGGAGTATGTACCCGCTGCCTTACTTCCTTAAACTCCCTCATCCCCCTCATACACATTTCATGATAAAAGCCATAGGTTAAGAGACACTGATTAGTTTTCACCACAGAAAGGGAAGTTTCAACCAGGGAAAAGTCTGCTTTTCTAACCTACTGGTTCCCTACTAGAGAAGACAACTTCCAGTTGCCATCACTATGTGTGTTTCAGTTGTTTAGGTTAGCCAGGTTGCATGGATAAAGTCCATGTATTTATACTGTCTGTGCTTTTAAACAATTATAGCAAAATTTAAATCCCTTCAAATGGAATGAAGTTCAACGCAGTATTTTTTGAATTGCAATTATTTCAACTTTTTATTAAATAAAAATCTGTACTTTCTGTATTTCTATAGTTCTAGTCTTTTGAGTTTTTGATTTCAATTTTTCAATTTCTATATGGATTTCAGACCTGGGTGTTGAGCACAGCAAAGTTAGAAATTTGATTGTTAAATCCATGATCTGTTACAGTGTCACAAAAGTGTTGTGTTTGCTCCCAGTGTACCTACAAAGCATAGTTCAAAACAAAATGAATTTCTACTGTTTTAGAGACAAGAAACTGACCCTGGGGACCAAGCCCACACCCTCAAGAGCTGCTTAAGGATCTTCATACCATCAAGGTGATTGCTGTGTTGTGTGGCCACTGCGAGCATCTGACCTGATAGACTTGTTCAGTGCCATAGACAGAGTCTTTAGTGCAGAAATGAGGATGAACATGAACCTTCCATGCTCTAGGCACTAAGCATGAAAACATCTTGCCATTTCAATTTTTAATATCTATTTTCGATGTTGTTCTTCAATCAGCATACATTTGAATAATCAAACATATTTATTTTTATCAAGAAGGAGTCTGAAATGTGAGAATTCACTGTTCTGTACTTTTGCCCCAAGCAATCAGTGGAAAGGCAATAGCTGTGTTTCACAGATAACATGTCCATTAGCAGCTCACTCTGCTTCTTCTGACCAGTGGCATTATGTCACACACGGTTTTGATATCAGAATTGTAAGCAGCAGGTATCCCCTTTAATTCATTTTTCACTTACTGTTTGAGACACGTTAGATTTGGTTAGACAATACATTTTGCAACAAAAAATTAAATAATTGAAGAGTGGTTATTAAAAACCCCCAGACAAACAAACAACAACGTAGGCAGAAGTCACATCTGGCGTGAATGGGGGTAAGGAGAGGGTTGCATAAATTCAGATGACAAACTTCCTTTTGTAGAGCCTCTTCCAGCCTGAGGGTTGTCAGAGTGCACCCAGTTACAAGGGAAGCATTACTCAACTACTACTCTGTGATGTGGATCATTTCAGTGGCATAAATGGGTTCAGCTGGCCAAAATTCTAACATGTCCTTGTCATCCCATGGTATCCCAAGGTCTGAGGTTCCCAGTAAAGAGATATAGGACTGCCAAATTCTCTGGTAGACCACCACGGTTAGTGATTGTTTTAGCCTGTTACATGAGATCGTGCTAGGTTTTTTTCAGGTGGTGTTGAAGATAACACCTCTTTTGGAGAGAGGACAAAATGAAATGCCCACAAAGAGGAACAACCAGCATTGGCAGAAGCAGAAGCTCGTGTCTCTGGGCCTGTTGCTGCTTTGGAGACCATAGGTCAGAGAAGAAAAGCCCCCTCATTGCCTTGTCTGTCCCTCTAGATACAGTGAACAACTTCTAGTCTTAAACTGAAGCTGCTTTTTTGATAACAGGTTCACAGCATCATGGGCAGGAGTCACAGATGACAGCAAAATGCTGTACTTTCAGCACAGATACCAGTTGATACAGTCCCCAGAGCAATGGCTGAATAAGTACCTGAATAAATCTCACTTTTTTTGTTGGCTAATTTCTGACATGCCATTTTTAGTTTTCAGACTTTGCTCTCTTTGAAGGGTTTTGTTCTGTCCAGCTATTTATATAATGCACACAATGAGATTCTTAGCTCCTGTTTGAAGACTTAGAGAAAACTTCTTCTGGTGTTTTGAGAAACCTTGTACTTACTGTTCCTGGAGCTCGTCAACATCAAAATTAATGGAAACGAAAAATAAAGAAAGGAAAATAAAAGGCTGGGGGAGGGGAAAAAAAAGTATTTCAGAGAGAGACTAAATGGTGAAACAAGGTAATGAAGTATTACAGCTTATATCTTTGGGGTGTTCCTTTGAGTAACATTCTGGATGAATTTTCAAGGACTACTTAATCTAAGACATGCCTGTAGTCTTTGAAGTAGGGATCAAACCTCTGTGTACCTTTTGAGTCCCCCACAAGAGCCCATCACCCAGCAGGGAGTCATGCAGCCTCCTGTGTAACTTACACTCTCATATGCATCCTCACCCTCTAACTCAACAAATTTGCCTTCTGGGCTGCTTTAAAGCCCACACAAAATTCCTTGGTGATGCGAAGATGAAGCCTGCAAAACCTGTGCTCAAGTCTTGCCAGCAGCATGCCCATGTCTCTGTGGATTTGCACCACGCAGCATCATTAGCACTTAGACTGCAAGGTGCTGGGGCTAAAGACTCTGTCAGTGACGAGTTTTGTCAATTGGTGCGTGCAGCTACAGCATTTGAATGAATCATAACACAGTATCAGACTGCCATGTGGCATCACCGGCCTGCCGTGTCAGGCAAAACATTGGATAGCACAAAATGAATTAAATCAAAGTGGAAAAAGGCCTTGGCATATTTAAAGAGAAGAATGGTTTTACACTGTTGATGGAGTAGAAGACCAAAAACAAAAAGAAAAAAAAAAAAAAGAAAGAAAAGATTGGTTGCTCAAGTGTGCACATATGATAAAGCTGTCATTTACAGGAATGAAGCAAAAATAAACTCACTTGCTACTACTGACATAGTCTAATAACCTGCATTGCTTGATGTAGAATCTGCCCAGAGCTAATGACTTCAGGTCTTGCTGACTCTGTATGGCTCAGTTCCCAGTGTCCTACTGAGCATATGAGGAAAATAGCCAGGTTTTGTACAAACACAAATGTTTGTTTGAGTTGAGCCCAGGACCAATACAGTCTAACTATCATCTTGGGAAAGGAAGTTTTGTTGCCAAGTAAAAATTTAAACTGGAAGCTGAGAGTCAGTAAGAAATACAGTTGTTTCCTCAGACAGTCTTTCTCTGCTATGAAAATCAAATCCATGGTAAGAGGAGCAGATTGAAAAAAATTGTGCTATGATGATATCTAAATACCTCCTAAAAAAAGATTTATGATTTTATTCCTGAAGGGAATTTGCAGAACTGAAGGACCACTGGCACTGATGTGGGGATTGCAGACAGCACAAATTAGGCTCTAAATAATGGATCAAAAAGAGGAGCCTCAAAAGCTACTTTTTATTGCTCTTTTGGGAATAGCACAGACTATTATAAAATCCTGCAGGTTGTGAAGCTCCAATAGAATTGTGTAGCTTAAAGGAAAAAAGCCTCAAGGAAGATGGGGAAAGCTCAGTGACAGTGAGGTGGTAGAGCTACAGCCCTGTCCAGTAGGAGACAGCGGTACCCAGGGCAGGGATGTTGGGAGGATCTGCGAACGGCCACATCCCAGCCCCACGCAGTGCTCAGCCCCCTGTCCCTTAACTGTGCACAACGTAGTGGAAGCTGGGTGATTCATCTGCTTCCTGTCAATCCTACAATCTTAAAATAAAGCAAAGTTGTCTACACAGCCTTGTGAAAAAGAGGAATCATGGATGATGATATTCAGGTATATCCAGTGGGTTGCTGAGCATGTTTTACCTGAGCATGTTCACCAGGAACCATTTCTGTTCCTTGTGTCAAAAGGGGCAGGTGTCACCAACATAAAACAGCCTTTGTTAATCCAGATTTTGTAAGATGCAAGACAGACCTGTCCTCAATTAAAGCACTATAGCATGGTTATTTATGGCTCTTTGGGGGTTTTTCCAAGTGATTTTTTTGGGGGGGAAAAAAAGCAAGAAAAACACAAAATCAATTATGATCAGATAAAAATTAAATAAAAGTCATGTATAAATAAATACCAGATAAAATATAAATTGACAGTAGTTTATGTCATCTGAAACTGAAAGAGGCTAATAGCAGTGAATGCTTAGCTATCTCCAGGCAAACCAACAGCTTTCTTGCCTTGGTATCTTAATCTCTGGTGACCAGCTCTTTGCAGCTACATGTAAGATTCAGTAAGAAAACAGATGGTACACTGGAGCTTTGCTTCGTGAAGAATAATAGATGAGTTGATAGAGCCTCTCAATCTGAGAGTGGCACACAGTGATCAGAATCCTAATCACAACCATGCTGTGATAAAAGACTCTGGATGAAGAATGAATTAAGGTGGTTTGTCTGTTTTATCAATAAAAGTAATAGTGAGATATATTTCTTACAATTCTTTAAGCAGAAGACAACTCACAGGAGTGATACATACTGCTTATAAAGCAGTGTGAAGTGGGATAAATCACCCTGTCCATTTACTGCTTGTGCATTTGTTGCCTCTGTATTATCAACAAGATTATTTCCTGCCTTCTGTAAAAATGGATAAGAATGTATAAAAAATATGCAGACCAAAATTCTCCCTCCGACATCTCTTGTCCCCTTTCTGTGAAGGCTGGCACAGGTTAGAAAACAAATCATGTGCTTTATGTTACACTGTTTTGTTATTATGATACATTATAGACTAATTCAGGATTCTGTCATGTAGAAGTATTTGAGCAAGATTTCCATATTTGAAAAACAATTTCATGTCAAGAAGGTAATAACAAGTGAAATAACATCAATATAACTTGAGTATTAGGACAGCCAAAAAGTAATGATATTGCAGCCTAAGGCATTAGAAGGAAATAGCTTAAATTATTCAGCAAGTAAACTGATGTCATGTGGTCAATGCACTGCATGTTTCACATATACCAATTAGAATTAATGTAATAATAAAGATTGATTATTAAGTAATAAACAGTGGCCAAACAAATTACTGTAAACATAAGTCAAATCTGCTAGGACAACTTATCTCTCTCCCTCCAGTCTGTAGAACAGCCCTTGACAAAAACCCGAACTAAACAAGCCATTTTTCATAAATATTTTCCAACTTCTTTGTCCGTCTTGGAAATATAGATCAAGCTGTCTCTGAAGAAGTCACCGAAACATTTATGAACATTTTTTTCTCAGTGTACTTTGCTGTCCAAGATGCAATAGTAATAGAAAAAAAATGTCTTTGGGCTTACATATATGAGGCTGCACCACAGTTGCCTATGCTGCTTATAATGAAATGTGATAAAACTAGGGAGCTCACACATTTTTGTTTGTATTGCAGCACCAAATTAATTTGGTAAAAGTAAACTCATTTATGAACTTCTAGGTTTTTCACTGAAAGTAAATAATGATTTATGCTACAGAGATTTCAATACTGAATTGAGTCCCCTCACAAATGTTGATTTAACCAAA
This sequence comes from Orthonyx spaldingii, assembly GCA_013397795.1. Lineage (NCBI taxonomy): Eukaryota > Metazoa > Chordata > Aves > Passeriformes > Orthonychidae > Orthonyx > Orthonyx spaldingii. The sequence continues at coordinate 3,210,500 of VZTJ01000889.1, forward strand.
CAAGCTGCAAGGCCTCACAGCTCTCATGCCATGTCATTCCTGCCTTGTCTTTCAGGTGGTGTCAACTGGTACAAAGCTGAGCCCCACTGCAGTCAGTGGCAGAGAATCTGTCCTAACATCTTCCTTCGAAGTCACTGTAAATGGAGCCTTTTCCTCCTCAGTACAAACCCATCTTTCCCGCAGATACAAAACTAATTTGAATATTAGATTCCACGGGCTAACACTGAACAGATTTATTAGCTGAAACAAAAGCCTTCACATCCCACAGCTTTCAGTCTGTGGGATGGGATTCAATCTAGTTTTATATGCAAACACTGACAAAAAACCTACAAACCACGTGTGTAAGCCCCTTCAAGACCTTCATGTCTGTTTTCACCTCTTCTGAGTGTGTAATTCCCATTAAAAAGAACTTCTGGCATGGTGCTGTTGTTAACCTGTCCTCAAACGTTGCTCTCTCATTGCTTCATTTGGTGTAAGCCTTCAGAATGCACAAAGTTATAAGTCCATTGTTATAAAGGGGCCACTAAGAAACAGCCAAGGAAAAGGAAATGGGAGAATTTCCACCTCATGGTGGACAGCACTGCTGTGAGAAGGCAGGTCCATCTTGCTCTTGTGGATCAAGAGACATTGAAATACTGCTTATCTGGCATAAGTTTTTCTTTTTTTCATTAATATTTGGCATCAGATCACACAAACAATTTACTTTTAAGTATTCAAGACCTATTACAAAATTAACGATGGAATATGTAATTGGCTACAGGGTAAATATACCTGTTCAAGACTTAAAGTAGCATAAAGAGTACATTCCGTACTTTGGGATGTTAAAGGTAGGAAATTGGAGCTCTTTTTTCCAGATTTACCTTACTGAAGATTTCTGTCCACTTTGGAAGTTGCTCTTAAGAAACACTTAATGGGATGGGAATCCCTTTGCATTTTGAACAAGAGCTTTCCTCTGAGGTTACAGCAAACCAGTCATCTCAGACGTCAAGAGTAAAGACAGCGAGCTTCAAAGACACTACCTGATGTTTCTAAATGCACAAACAGTAAATAAAGAAATATGAGAGCCTGCTTGATGCCCTAAATGATACTTTACATTTCCTGATCACTTTGTAGAGGACTTCACTGTGATACAGTGCTGCTGAGACACTTGTTCAAGCACACGTTGCTCTCACCAAACATGTCCTGTCTCTTGGCAAACTGTGCAGTCCTACCCTCTATTAGATTTATATGCAATATACTCTTAGATCTTGAGATAAACTAACAGGCATCTGAAAGAGACCCCAAATGAAATATTCATGAACTGTCATAACATTCATTACCATTTTATGATTCTCTTTACTTGGTTGAACAACAACGCTTTCTAGCACCCTATTAAATCAGCCAGCAAACTTTATAAATCACCAGCTAAACTACATGAATCTGTCACTTCTTAATGTACTGTCTGGGCTCCAGAAATACTTGAGTACATGGCAAAGTCATACTACTTATAGGACTCGCTTTGCTGTCATTCTTCAACATTGATTTTTCTGGGCAAACTTACTGTATTAGGAATTCACCATCTTTTTGAGTTTGAGTTTACAAAACAGATATGCCAAACAGCTAAAATTTAACAGATATTTGCTTTTGAAATTATGAAAATACATTTAGCTTATTTAGGGAAAAAAAAAAACCCAAACGAATTTGTACGAACTCACCAATTAAAATCAAAACTTATTGCTGAGTTACAGTGAATAGAATGGGGTCGTGCAGATCCAGCTAAAGCTCTGCAAGGCTCCTAATGCTGGACTGAAAGCTAACTCAGGCTGCTGGAAAATGATGCTAAATCCTAGTGAAGCAAAGTGGAAGTAACTGGAATTGCTGAGGACACAGATGACCTAAAGAAGAATCAGACCTGTCCATTTCCATTAACATTGTCACCTCTCATTGGAGGGCCTTCTGGGCAGAGACCTTCTTGGCTGTCCGTGCTGCACTTATCCCACCTATCTCTAAGGGATAACAATAGCTCTCATACCAACTTTTAACAATGACTTGCTGCCCAGCGTCAACATGGTCCTTTTAACTTTTGTATTTACTGGAGTTAACACCGCACACTGCATCGTCTTCCGGTTTCTTCCTGGTTATGTTGGGCTTGCGAAGCCTGTTTCTCTCTGTGCTGCTTGCTAAAATTCAGAATCTATATAGTACTTAGTCATGACAAAATTTAAACAATGCTCTGATGGCTGAGTTTAGTCACATCAGCCTAGTCAATAATGTAGCTGAGAAAAAACACTGTTATTGAATAACCCCGCCCCTGCATCTAAACCAAAATAAAACTCTCAACTATTTCCTGAATTTATTTGCTATAATCACACCTGACACCTGCAATATTTTCAGCAGTATCTGTAGCATTCTACAAGGTCAAAGTTGCAATAAATTTTCTGTTCTGAAACTGAAATTTTCTTTATCTGAACATTTCATCCCTTTTCTACTATGCACTGGGTCCTATTGATTCACATGACTTTTGCTCCTGAAGCTGTGGAAGCCTAAGCACAACTTGAAGCTAATTCCTTTCCCGTAAAGAGCTGGTAGATAACCTAGATATTATTAACACACAAGGGTAGCCTTCTGATGCCAGTCATCTATTCCTGTGCTTGAAGTTAAGCACTGGTTTAAGTGCTTTGTCAGGTTAGAGAAACAGAGCAGGTTCAGGGCCCCTGGCATCAGCAGGAGTCACTTACAGAGACAAAATAACCTTTGGATTAGGGCAAGAGTATTTATAACCATTACAAGAACACTTGACATCTATATATGTATCAATTTAAAAAAATGATGGAAAAGGCAGAAAATTTCAGAGTAGACTGTAAAATTTTGGTAGATTTATTTGAATTTATAGGAGCTTTTAATTGTTCGTGCAGAAGCATTGTGGTAAGTGATATGAAGTATGATTTTGAATTTCAAGGTCAGAAGAGAAAAAGCACCACAGAGAAAATTATTATTTTGGATATGTTGGCATACTAACTGTTCTGTTTAAAAACATTAAATTCAGTAACTTCATTAGCATTTCAATATTTTTACTACTTTCTTGCCAGTAACACGTAGCAGATCAGAGATTTGGTTTAGAGTTGGTTCTGAACAATCTGCAAGCAACTCCAGACTTCATTTAATAAAAAGCAGCCAAGTCCAGTCTGGCATCCTAATTCTGGCTTCATGGAATGAAATGGCAACACTCTCATTGTCTTAAATAGGGGCATATTTTATTTTTGGTGATTAAGAAGAGAGAATTCTAACATCTTTCTTAAACTCTAACATTTTTCATAAACTCTTCTCTGTAGACCACGGTTTTAAAAGATGAGCATGAAAGGGTGAAAGGGTGGTTTCTTTTGAAGAAGCCTGTAGTTTATACTGGAGCTGTAGTAAGTAACAAGAAATCTATATCTACTGCAACTGCAGTCTAGATGTTTGACTCTAACTTGGGAGGAGCATTTGCTTTGCAGATACCTTTCCAACTGTGATTTATTATACCTTATTGCAACAGAGTTGAGTGTTGTTGAAGTTAGCACAGCCATATGGCAAAGAAAATATACTTGAAAAGCATCACAAAATGGAAGTAAATACAAATTTTTCAATGGAATGTTTTTCCAAAGGCAAATTGCTTTTGATTAATCAATCATTCTACAGAGGATAAGCTTTTTCCTCAAAAGATTTCAGATTATGGACTCTTAATTTTAAAGAAATTTATCTAATACAACAAAAAACCACCCCTCCCCTTGTCTGTCACAAAACCTCATTTTTCTGCTCCTATATCTGTTGTATTGCACTAATTTCAAACTTCGTGGTGCATTACACAAGTGTTATCCTCTGCAGGTATTTGACAGAAGACAGGAATTTGGTTGCACTTCCTGTGTAAGGAACATAAAACCCAAAACGAAAATTAATGACTGAAGTTTATTGTTTTAACTAAACTTGAAGAGCACTGCTTTTCCTTTCAAGATATTTTTTGTGAACCTTCTAACTTATTATTGAAGTTCTGGATATGACAGTTTTATAGACTGTCAAAACTTCCAGCTGAGATACTTCATTACAGGTCAAAAGTGGCTTTGGTGTTAATTATCACATCCCATAAGCTCCAGATGAAATTTAATGCAATGATATCAAAATTCTGTGAAGCACAATGCAACATCTCATAATGGTACCAAAATCAATCTGGTTTCCAAATAACTGCAGTTTTGCTTTAGGCTTTTAATTGCTTCACAACAATTGGATTTTGCTTCCTGAAGCAATGACCACATTTGCTAAGGAACTGCTTTTTTAATTCTGGGTTGCAAAAAAATCCCCAAATGCAAAGAACAACAATTTAAAAGATTGGCTTAGGGGTTTCCATCAGACATGACAACAGCTTGGAAACTACTTTTGTTTAGGATGGAGCATCTCAGTGACAGTATCTCACACCAATTTGTATTGTTAAAATGAAATATTTATATTCTAGATGGAGAAGGTGAGATTCAGTTGCTCAGTTGTGTTTGTCTAGTGACATTTGAGATATCCTAGGGTAGCAGTGACCTCTCTGCAGGGCTGGCAATGGGATACAGTACATTGAAGACATCAAAGTTGCTCTGAGGCAGTAGGCAAAGACTAGACAGGACACCCCAGACATCTCAAACGACATTTGGTGTCTGCTTTCTGGGTATCTGAATTGTTTCTATAAAATATGTAACACTATATCATTAATCCCACCAGACACTGGGTACCTGGACAAACATTTTCTACTGCATTAGAAGAGAAGGAGCTATGAAATCCATGTTTTGCTTCTGATAGACATATCTTGACAGAGACATGTTACTTATGGACCTTGCCCAGATACCTAATTAGATAATGTCATGCTTGCAAACTAATGAATAAAAACAAAGTGCCTTGCTTGGGGAAAAGCACATGAAAGCCACAGGATTGCATATCATGTCTGAAGTAACTATATTCCTTAATCCTGAAAAGCTCTATCTATGGTTAACCCTTAGGAGCAAAGGAGGTTGTTCACAGCTGAATTTAGTTACCTAAGTTTACCAAGCAATCTAGTTTCCCCCAGACCCTTTTCCTGTCAGTGAAGGCAGGTGCTCTGAATTCCCTTCTGAAAGAGCCCAAGTTCTAACTTTGCTCAATTGCTCTCTGGAAAGCTTATGGTTAGGGATGAGATTCAAGGTCAGATAATTTAATACCATTCTTGATGATCAAGCAACAAAAACTTTAAGGTTTTTTTTGACTACAAAGTCTGCTTTGGTTTCCCTAGCTACTTTATTACCCACTGCACCTTTTATGTCCTGTGAGAAAAGCTATTTTATAAAAGTGAACATTCTTTCACATGAGATCAGGGACACTGCCTTACATCAGACTTCTACAGTAGTAGAACAAAACATAACGGTTTAGACTCTGCTTTCAGTTAGATCAGCCTGGATTTTGAGTCACCAGTAGATATAATGAAATTGCACAACAAATGTATTATGATAATTGGCCTTAATTACACTGCTCAGAGATAATCAGATGAAGAATTACGTGAAATATAGTAGCGTAATCAATAGACAATAAGTAGAAAATAATTAGATAAGCTTTCAGAAGAAACTGGCTTTAAAAAAAAAATCCAAACCAAGTCCTTCCTACCCCCATATACCCTTTGAAATTTATCAAAGGCATTTTGGATTTATGGAATTCTGACTTAAGAATGTGATCAGCATTTTTTATATAGACACTCTAGAACGCAGATATATGACAGATATACATCACAACTGTTCCTAGATAGAGAAGTGGGAGAAAGATAACTTCACAAGAAGAAAATGATTAGTTCTTCCTTGATCACTGTCTGACAAAAAAATATATCACTCTATAAAATGAACTGTAAATAAAGAGCACTAGATAATCTCCAACATTGGGCTTTATTTGATTAGAACTCTGACTTACATGGGCAAGATGGAACAGCATAAAGCCAGCTGAGCCTCATGAGACCTTTCTACTGCTCTTTTTGGGCATGGTCACAGATCAGCCTGAAATTTATACTCACAGCACTGGCTCCTAATGCTCATTTTGCCTGCTAGAATTTGGTAGTACACAGAGGGGAGTTCTCCTGGCTCTAGGCCCATCTTCCCTAACTTTTAGCGCGATCCAATAGCCAGATAAAAGGAAACCTGGGAAAAGAGAGAAAAGAAGAAGGGAAGACTGCAAAAAGAGGTGGCCTAAATCCAGACAGCATGTTCTCAATGGCTTTTTTAGAATTTGTGATCACTCCAGTGCCAGCCATGAGTACAATTAGATGTCCAGCAAGATTGAGACTCTGGCCACAATTTGATCTGCTTTGCTCAGCAAATTTCTGTTCAGACTTTCAGCACAGCACACGTCTAGCTTCAGCTTCAGACATCTGAACACCTTCCGAGCCAGCAACATCAGAGAACAAGCTCCCTGAAACTTCCAAAAGAAAAGCTACTAAAGCAGGAATCAGATTGCTACAAGCACTGGGCTGGTAAATGAAAGAGGTGCCATTCTTTGTTCGCCGCAGCTCATTACGTTAATCAATACTTTTTGGACTCAATCTGGTGTGCTCCAAAATCACTACATAACAACAATATTTTCATAGAATCATAGAATATCTTGGGTTGGAAGGGACCTTAAAGATCATCCGGTTCCAATCTTCCTACCGTGGGCAGGGACACCTTCCACTAGACCACCTTGCTCAAAGATGCCCCATCTGACCCAGTCTTGAACACGTCCAGGGATGGGGCATCCACAGATTCCCTGAGCAAACTGTTTCAGTGCCCCATCACCCTCATAGTGAAGAATTTCTTCCTAATATCTAATCTAAACCTACCCTCTTCAGTATGAAGTCATTACCCCTTGTCCTGTCACTACAACCCCTTATAAAAAGTCCCTCTCCAGCTCTCTTGTAGGTTTCTTTAGGTGCTGGAAGGTGCTCTAAGGTTTCCCTAGAGCCTTGTCTTCTCCAGGCTGAACAATTGTCAAGCACTTTGCATCACAAAGCAATGCAAAATAATTTGCCATAAACTGTATGCAAGTAAACATCAAGGGAATGGAAACATGGCTCTCATTTTATGCTGGGTGACCAGACTTTACTTCTTAGCATGGTGATTTTGGTAATTTCAAAAACTTGGGCAGTAATAGAGTTCTTGTACATTAACTAGCTCAAACTAGTCTCCAGATACTTTCAGCACAGGAGTTATTTGCCAGGACATGAATCCCATGAGATGCTGAATGTTCCAGATCCAATTCGACAGAATATTTAAGCACATGGTATTTTGCTTCAAGCATAGGAGAAAATCCTTTATTTAAGCTATAATTCTTGGTGCCTAAAAGAACTAAATTCAGTTTTCCTAAATTCACAAGCTATATAGCCAGTGAACAAAACAACTCATAACTTAGGTGATGTAAGTCAAGTTATAAAGAACAAACAGCAACCATAAAGACTATTTGCTTTGGAAAGCCCGTTTCCATTTAGCTTACAACCTCTCCGCTTTGCAACTGTCATCTTATATCCATGTTTTCTCTATCACAGGGAGCTAATTCCTAAAATACAGTACACAACATTATTAATTTCCTGAACAGTTCTCCTCCTTCAGTGAGGCAGATGTTCTTCAGTTCCATACTGGCTGTCACTTTCAATTACTGTGGAGCCAGCTGAATTCTCCCTACAATCATGGCTCTCATGCTAGCTGGCTTGGAGAGAGCAGGCCTGTTCTGTTAGATGACACACATATGCTTGCATTATTCTTTACTTTCAAAATAAATTCTCCTGTAAAAAACCCTTTAAATCAAAACTTGTAGAATTATTGCAGAGCAGTTAGATTTGCTGAGCAAAGTTTTGGGATAAATGCTGACTTCAGCACTTTTGTTTGAACATTTCAACACATATTGAAGTCCTAATGGAAAGAACAAACTTAAGTGTTACCCCTCATCATAAGAACCTGAGGACCCAGGATTTATTAGCCTAGGCACAGCAACATTTTAATGCCATTAGCTGAACTGAAGAAGGTTTTAATTCTATCGGCTGAGATAAAACTGATGCATCACCACCTGTACCATTCCCAAGCAGGATATCGCTAGAAAATTTGAAAAAAGTGGCACAGATATTTTTAGCACTGTGTTCCGTTTTTCAGATTAGTAAGATAATTCTTATTTTGCAGACTGTTAGTGTCCCTTCTCTTCTTGTTTGCAAAAATTGTAATGAGCAAATAAAAAGAAAAAAAAAAGGTGAAAAAATCCACACCACAACGAAATATTGGCTTGTCAACCACAAAAATATCTGGCACCTGACTTATACACTAGAATTTGGAAGGCTTCAGTGCCCTCTGAATACAATGTCTATTTGGTGTCCAGCAGAGAAAGGAAGGGTACAACATTCATAGACATGTTTTAGTCTTTTCATGGCCTAATGAAGGGACGTGAGCCTGCTAAAGAGGTGAGGTTTTTTTTGGTTTGTTGTTTGGACTTTTTTCCCCCCATAAAATGCATTCCAGAATACATGTTGGATTTTAGGCTATTGCCTCCGAGTTGTTAAATGCTGTTCCATGACTTTGGTTAAAAAATTAAAAGAGACAGACTCAAAAATCTGTATTTAAAGGGTTGAATTAGATATTTTCTCAAAACTACACATTCTAGCAATAACTTTTTCATTGCTTCCAGCCTACAAGCACAAGTTTGTTCAGTTAGCTTCTGGCTATGAGCCAGTCAAATAGCTGGATGCTTGAATGAACTCAGAGAAGTATTTTTACAGTGTGAAGAATTTTGTTTCTTGGCTACAATATTTATCTTAAATTGCTTAGTCATGTGAGAGTATAATTTCACTAGCTAGCAGATAGCCCATTGAAATTTCACTTGCAACATGCTTTACCTCACCGGCTATGACCCTTATGTAAGGCCACCTACACAGCTGTTTAAATAAAAATATACACCATGATAACTCACAGTGTGCTCCAGTCATGCAGAAATGTGAGTAAGCAGCTTATTGATTTTAGTGTCTGACATGACCTGCTCATAATTAGGAAATCAATAACTTGGATTCTTCCTCTCTTCTCCACCACCCACCTCTTCCCCAAATTCCAAAACTATCTCTGCGTTCAAAGAGCACTCATGTTGGATTTCCATCCCAATTCTGCAACACAAACATTTCGTATAATGGTTAACTAATTTCCTGCATTTTAATTTGATCCAAAGGTCTTTATGGTAGTTGTGGAAGGAGTTTATTAAATAGTACAAAATAACCTTCAAAAAAGATCTTAAAACATGGCAAGGATATAGCAGATTTTGGCTAATGATAAAATCATAACTACATTAGAAGAAAATACTCAGGTGACAGCACTGATCAAAACATCGATGCCTCATCATTTGTCCCAGGTGACAAAATAGTTACAGAGTGTTATCTTCTCCCATTGTGCCACGTTACCACATGGCAGGGAGGTCTTAGCACTTTACAAAATGCTATCTTTGACTTTAGCACCACTATGCCCAGTTGACATTTCCCAGTTAGCTCCTCAATAGATATTCCTGGTCTTTCAGTAGGTTTACAGAATGTTACAGGGCTTGAAAACATTTGAGGCTATTGCTCATGAGCAGAACAGGGCATGCAGACAAACTAATGGAAGAGATCAAATATTTAAATAACACATGTAAAAGACCTCAGGCATCTTACATGGCATCTCAGAAGAGAGTCAATTACAGGGCACAGGAAGAATCTAATAATAACCAAAGTAGGCCATATGTAAACACTGTCATCCTGGCAAAAATTTGAAAGAAGCTGTACAAATAGCAGTGAAGGAAGACAAATATGCACACTCAGAGCTTGCATACCCCAGAGTACCCTTTCTGAATCACCTTATGAGAATATGATCCACCCAGCTGGGGAAATCCAAATTCAGATGTAGTTACATTTGACCTGAAAAGCCTGCCAAAGCCAAGCTACTTTGCACTCCCAAACTGCCAGAAACACGCTCAGAAAAAAAAAATCACAGCGAGTATTTTTGTACTTACCCGATCCTTTATACTGGCTAAGAAAGGAACAATGCACAGCGTTGCATCATTTGCGCTAGGCTTAAAATGCAGAGGCAGCATGTAAAACCAGCAGGAATGATAATCAGAAGAGGATAATGCCGCAGGAAGCCCAAAGCAAGGACCCGAGTTCCAGCAAGTATTTGAAAATGCACAATTTGCTCTCTTGCAGCTTCACATACTGAGGGTTTTGCATGCATATTAAAGTGCTGACAACACAGCAATGTATTCCAAGACAAAGCACAAGCATAAGAACCCTCAGAGAGACATACTAGGAGTTATTCAGTGAATGTTGAAAAAATAGGCTTGTCAAAAGGATTTTTTTTCAGTGCAAGCCTTTTAAAAATAAACATACATTTTAATAAACAGCATTCTCAGAAAGAATTTCATTCCAGTACAACAGGTGTAAAGGTGCCCCCTTCATTTAAAGTGCTATTCCCTAGCCTACAATCTTTTAAGCACTGTATAAATTACTACATTGGTGTAAGAGGATATACATTTGCTTTCATGAAAAATGTCAACATACTGAACTTCAGCAATGCATTGGTACCATTTGAGGCTTTTGTGATGAAAAGTCAGTGACTCCAGCATTTTTTTTTTCCATAAACTCAGTTGTATTCAGTGTAAGACTTCCCCAAACTGGCTTTTGGGATGGGTGTGGGTTTACATCTTAACTGGCTTTCACTGTCATGCTCTCACTTTCAGCCTGCAGTGCCCGGGCTGAGTTTTGGAGGGCTCTGGCACACGCCCAGGCAGTGATGCTCTCTCTCCCTCTCCAGGGGACATTCCAGGGTTTAAACACACCATTTCCCAGAACTCTAAGGTTTATGCGCTGAGGGTTTGTAATTTAACACATAGCACGCACACGTTGCCCTTCACAAAGGTTTCCATGCTTTTTCTCTGAAACTTAAATATTCTCGTGGAATCAGTGTGGTAAATTTGATCAATTCAGTGATATAATTTATGATATGAGACTACTCACAGCATTTTTGAAGCACAGCTAAGGGGGGAAACAAATGAGTGGAAATGGGATGCCATTTTGGGAGCAGGAAATGGACGTGAGATTTTAAAGTGGGGAAAAAAGCGTACAGAGTCATAGCTGCTCTCGTCTCAACCCAGACAAAACCAAGAAAGTATTCTCCCATTTCTTCTTTTGTACTTATCTTCAGAGTCCACAGAGCAATACAGATTGTCTTTCTTTTTTACCAGGGAGTCTCTTTACTTACCCCAGATTTATTTCCTCTGATCTTCACATCAGCAATACTGTGGCTGATTTTCATAGTCCTGCTGCAAAGCACCCCTTCCTTTCTTCTCCCCACATTTTCATATAGATGAGAGAAATAACTTGGTTTATCAGAAATCATTAGCATTTAAAAATAAAAAGAAACCTTTTTTGGTTTTGGGTTTATCTGTTACGCTCACCTGCAAAACAGCAGAAACATTTAGTTCCCTCAGCTTCTGCCCTTCAGTGCTATTCCACAACTAAAAATACAAAGTTTATTTATTCTAGACTAGAAAGCATAGCTCTGCATCACAGCCTGACTATGAACTGAGGTATGAAATGATACAGCAGTCTGATTAAATCGTATTGTAGAAACCTCAAACCATACTATATTCTAGCAGGAGAACTAGGTTTGCTTTTTTCTTTTTAAAAATTAACCCTGCAAATACTCAATTTCTTACTTCTGTAGAGCAAAAAAACCCCTTGCCATAGTCAAAATAAGTCCCAATCTGATTTCAGTAAACACTTCAAAGTACAGCATGCTGCAGAGCCTCCGTCCCATCCCACCACCTCCTCACACTGAGATCTGACTGAGGCTTTCCAGCATGTGCAAACATTCTGTTTCAAACGTGCTGCTCATCTTTCAGTGAAAACTGTGCCTAGGCCAGATGCTTTGGTTGTCTTCTGCATTTATTTAATTGGTTGTCTTTTAACATGAAAGATATGATGACAATAGCAAATCTACCCCCTTTGCAATCATTTGTTTTGAGACACAAATGCCTGTGCCTTATCCTGCCTGGTCCCAGAACAAGCAGTCTGGAAAGAATTGTTTGTTTCCTGCAATACATTTTTAGAGAGGGTGTAAATTTGCATTCACTACCATTAATTAGATCAAGCTAATTAGCAATTAAATCCATTTAAAAAGGAAACAAATGTTTAGTCTAAATAAATCCTGGTCTGCGTATGTGTGTGCTTAAGAAACAGGAGTTAACTTCTATGAGTGCATTTCCTCAGGTAGGGGGAAAGTGAAGACTTATCACTAAAAGAATTAAACTCAAATAGAACAAAAAAGCATGTCAGAAATGCCAGTGCTATATTTCTTGCTTCAAGGGTGTCTATGGGTGTCTTGGCACTGTTTTAACACGCTTTTGTAACAAAGCGTCAAAGACACTTGAGGTCCTACAGCAGCAGTGAGTTTGGAAGGAGTGCTTTCAAGGAGGAAAGTTTGTCAGAGCTGAAACAAATGTGCATTTCTGTCAGCAGTAAGGCCAACTTATGCATCCCCTGTGCCCTTCCTAACTGTATGCTCTTCTGTCTGGTGCTCCTATGGCAGCTGGTGTGGCTGCACGGTGAATGAAATTAGGGCAGTGATCCCATTCAGGAAAACTCCTTAAAGACAATAACCACTATAGGCACTACCATAAAGGAAGGACTTAGATGGAGAGAATAGAACACATTATAAATGTTTTGGGTTTTGTTTTCTTTTTTTTTTTTTTTTTTCCTAAAGATAGATCTGGGAAAGCCTTACCATGAGGGAGGCTTCGGTCTGTGCTGTGGCTGTGCAGCCCCAGGTGCAGGACCCACATGGGGGCTGTGCTGGCTGAAGAGCAGCGGCGATGCTCTGGTAGCTGTCCGGGCACGGCGAGGAGAGAGCTGTGCCCCGGTGTCCCCTCTTTCTGCCTTTCCCAGCTGAACTGCAGTGACAGAGCACTGAGCTGTCTGTCAACAGAAAGAGGGATTTTTTTTTTTCTCCCAGTTGCATAAGGAAGCAGTCAGACCTTGCTGTTCTTGTAATTTGTCTCCATCTCAGCTGACTGAGATGTACAAGTCAGGAAACTAACATCTTTCTTATCAATTTTCCAGTCACTTTTTATAGGTGCTGTAAACTACACCGAAGCTATCCCTTCTCAGTTCACTGCGGTGGGCTGTCTGTAACAGAGCTCGGTTCATTTTATGCAGCCAATTTCAAGTATTTACTACAGAAAACTGTTGCCTCATAATATTTATTTAACACCTTGATGCAGCAGCAGTAGATTATACCATCCTGCTACAGAATTATTAACAGTCCGGAGGATCCTTTAGTTGTTACTGACACACAACTGTTGTATACTGCAGCAGTGCTACTTGAATGACTCTCTTTAAAAGCTGCATTATATCAGAGACTTGTTTCAATTTACATTACCACTGATGGTCTCTCTTCAGTCTTTACACAGAATTCCAATTAATGTCAAAGAGGAGTAATCACACATTAAATGAATGGAGAATATATCCCTTAAAATTTAATGTGTACACGAGATATTAACTATCATTTTACTTAACTTTTATACCAGAACATTAACTATAATTTGCAGAATAAGGATTTTCCGAGTTTCTTTCCCCCAAAGAAAATGAGGCACTGCTGTTCATGATAGCGTAGTCTTGCTGAGCTCAGAGATGGCACTGGAACCTGTCGAGAAAATGATGCAGTGAATTCCCCAAACAACTTTAAAACAACTCTCAAAGCATCTCTCATTAAACTCACACATGGGATTGAACCTCCAAATTGAGATTAGCTGCCATGAAAGGTGATAGGATATAGTCTAAACCAACAAAATACTACACTAGTTAATGAACTAGTTAATTGGGAATTGAGGGGGAGGATTTGCTGTCTGTAAAGAAGGAGAAAGGCTCAGCAGAACATAAGCCAGAATATTAATATGTCAGTAAAAAAACTTCAAAAAGGGTACAACTTTTTTTATTTTAATGGGATGAGCAGGAAAAAATAAACAACAGAATAAGTAATATATAAAAGAATAATGGCAATAGAGCAGTAAAAGATGTGTCACTTGACTGAGACAGTTTATATGACATCTTTTCAGTTCATTAAAACAGTCAAAAACCCAAAAAGCACCGCTTTCCTGGAACATACTGAACTAGTGCCAAGTTTAAGGTGAAAGTCCTTCAAAGTTTCACCTTCGTGTAAACTGCTTGTTGCATCTTAGCTGCTTAGCTTTCCTTTCATTGAAGGCTTTGGCACTTTTCTTGCAGACCCAGTGAATGACTGTGCAAAAATCTCAGTACTGAAAAAGGCAGCACCCAAGGCCATGCTCTCAACACCTACTCAGCAGTGTGACTGAATCAAAACCTCAATAAGCTGGCACAGGTACAGAAGTGGCTGGGGATGAGATGCTACAGGAAAAAATAGCATTGAAAGGCAAAAATCTGTTAAAGAAACATTGATTTATACCAGGGAGGAACCACACCAAACCAGAACACCTGCCACAGCCCTTATCTGGCTTCTTCTCTTATCTGCATTTTGTCTTTAAACAAAATGTGTACCCCCCCCCCCCCCCCCAAAGCACTTTAAACAACACACAAT
>VZTJ01000889.1:3228704-3287255 GCA_013397795.1 Orthonyx spaldingii
CAACCCTCCCTATGACATTTCTAAACATTTTTATGTCTAAATACTGACTTAGATCATCTGGCAATTGGGTTTACATTCCCCACCGTGGTGCTACCTTGTGAAAGCTGGAGTCTGAAAGGATTACACCTCTGTGAATGGGGAGCAGAGAGCTGATGTTCATACCCAAGCAGCTGTTCCTCCTTCTTCAGCCATCACCCACTTCTCCACATTACATTCTGTATCACATCTCCATTACCTGTCTTTAAAGAACACACAGCCTTGGCAGTTAAGTCACATATACGGCAGGAGAGAACCAAGGCAGTGGAGCTGCCTACAGCTCCTCCTCCTACCACTGGCTCCCTCCTTCCCAGATTCTTGAGGGCTTTCCTTAAATATTCCACTGACAGGGCTTTCCCTCCCTAAGTCTGGGTTTCCCAGTGAGGCTGGGCAGTTAGCATTTGTCCCTCAGGCTATCTGTCTACTCAGACCTCCTGGCCAAATCTCAAAACAATCCCAAATCCCTGCACAATACTTGGGTAACAAAGGCTGCAACCACTCGAGGAACAAAAACCAAAGGGAAGGGACAAAGCAAGTCACAGCTATAGAAAGGGGAATTTATGAAAGCTTGTCCCCATCTCACCCACTGCAGGTTGCTGGGGTTTGAAGTCCTGTGGGAAGCAGTGCAGCTAGTAGAGCCAGCAGCACAGCAAGTGTTTTCTCTATGGGATATTTTGGGTCATTAAATGTTGCTAAAGACATATTTGTCCTTGGAAGGCTTAAAAGCAAACCTTTTAAAAAGCTGGCATGTGGGACTCAGTGAGGTAACGAGTGATGTGAAAGAGCCAAATATTAGGTTCCAAGCACTGTAGAATGACTGAAATTTCACATCACCTAGAGGATAAAGTAAAATTCAGTAACTTGTTTTGAAACAGCAAAAGAGATTTCCTGATTTTATCAGTGCTGTTTGAGATCTATTTGAAGCTGGCATGCAGCAGAGGATAATTTCCCAATATCACACTCTCTTTGAATGGTTAATTTGTTTACCAGAAGCAAAATGAAATAGGATTTCAAAATAAGCTGCTTCTCCATTGACTGCACCCTGCCAAGGTCTAACACACAGACCCAGGTGGGTGATTTTCTATCCAACCAATGGCCAACACTTCAGTTGCTGGCTTCCCCAGGAGGCTGTGCTGTCCTCTACAGCTTGTGAGACTGAGAGTGGCACTAGAACAGGCAACAGTTGTCTGGCAAGGTGGCAAAGGCTTGAGTGATCAAGGTGAGAGAAAGGCTAAGGAGGCTGAGAAGTATTTTCTCCTTCCTTGCTCTTGGCAAAGGAGGAAACAAGACCTTGTTATTGTGGGTTAAATGAAATGTAGAGGTAACAGAAAATGTTTGCTACAAAAAAAAAATCACCAAACAAGACGTAATATTTCTCTTCATTTCAGAGGAAATAAGACAAGCAAAAACTTCTACTATCACCTGGAAATGTCTTTCTTGCAGAAAAGATGTAACTGGGACCAGGCTTATGGCATTTGACTGTACTGCTCCATGGGAAACGCCTACTTGGATATGCTGGAGCTTTTTACAGCATCCACCATGCAGTGCAGATCGGTGAAGGACGGTGATTCCTTCTGGAGAAGGACACATCATGTTATTGCATTGGACTAAACATTCTATTTACTGTGGATGGATTGTAACAGAATCCTGATGCCATCTCTAACCTGGGCACACTGCCATGCTGCAAGTTCATTCCAGCCATGTACTGAGATGGTTTTGGTCCTCTTAGTCTCAAGTCTCTTTGGAGACAGTCCAGGCAGGCTTCCCCTACTTTTTGACAGCTCTTGGCTTACTTCTTCCAGGCTCAGCAGTTCATTTCCAAATTTCCCACACTCCTGACATTGCTCCTCTTTGATTCAGCCATGCCCAAACCATGTAAAAAAAGCCAAGGAAGGAATCCAGGCCCTTCTGCAAGCCTGGATCTGATCTCCAGATGGTGAATGTGAACACTTTGCTTCATTTTTTCCCAGCCCCTGAGATGCCCTCTCGAGAGGAAGACTGAGATGTTATTACATTTCCCTCCTTTGTCTCCTGCTGGCAGTGGTGCATGGAGGGCCTTTGCTGAGCATCACATGCAGGTCCTCAAAAGCAGATTTAGAGCAGAATTCCACCCCACAACAGAAACAGAGGAAAGCCCAGAGAGAATCTCCTAAACATGTAACACTTCCTCCTAAGGAGCAAGCCTTTGTGCCCTTCCTGACTGAAGTCAGAGATGTATATTGTGTTACACGGATGGACCACAAGTTATGTAAATCCAGACAATTATTTCTGATGCTTTTAGATGCTGGTTAACAGTTTTATATATTGGCCTGCTGTTGGTAATCATCCAGGTTTGTGAATTACTCAGAAAACTTTCAATTAGCAAGAAATTAATTGTGTTTTTAATTACCCATTCTTCTGTGACGATATATAGCATAAGCATAGATCAAATGAACAAAAATACAGAAGATTATGCATGAGGGTTTGGAAGGAAGTCTTCCCTGAAAAGTCCCTTTCCAAATCCTGACTGAAGCTAGTAAAAGAAGATGGAAGGTACTAATGGGAACTGGGGCGAAAATGTCACTTTTAAAGTCATGTATGGATCTGGATTCAAACTCAGGCCGGACACGGGATGTGCACTGAGTATAATCGTTCAACCATTCCATCAGCACCAGGTACAGCATGTCCGACCCAAACTGCCCCTTTGTCCAGCACTTCCTGTGGCCATTTCTGAAGCCTTGAACCAGCTGACAGAAAACACTTGACATAAGGGTGAAGGATGGATGCAGGTCATTTGAACACAACATTGGGTATCCTCAGAACACTCTGGCACTGGACATAGATTCCCTTGCAGCAGTTCAGAGAAAGGGAATGAAGAGATGCAGGACAGGAGCTCAAGCACTTGGCTGAGAGAGTCCAGCTGAGGTGCCAATCCTACCATAGGGCCTTTCTACCACAGATGTGCCAGCTTGACTGCTTGGGGCCTTTTGCTATGAACTCTCGGCTAGGTGTTTCCAGCAGCTTTGGGACTCTCTCACCTCCTTAGTGGGCCAGGAACTCCATCTCTTGGCTCTTGAGGAAGAGCACCTCCCGTGTTGTTTAATGGACACTTGAAGTAGAAGTGGTTGAAAACACAGATATATTTTCCTGGATAGTGTTCAGTGATGGAGCAGTGTGAAACAACATGCCTACCATGGAAGCACCAGATGGGGTTTGAACCAGTGCTAGATTTGCCACTGAGCACATCTATAAATTTGCCAGACTGGTAATGAAGGTAGCTGCTTGCTCCATTTCAGAAACCACTGACACATTGTCATCCACTGCAGGATAAACTGAGAACTCCAAACTAAGGTCTTGACAGGTAAAGTGCCTTTGATTTTGCCTTTAATTCAGCAAGCACACAACATTACTGGATTCTCTGTATTAATAATAAATACATACTGAAGCTCATGTCAGTGGCAGAGTTTGAGTTCTAACCTGAGAACAGCATAGCTCTGTAAACAGCACGTCTGCAGAAAGCAAGACACTATTCACAGTGTAGCCAAACACGGGGAATGTGACAGCTGTTTAATACCACATGGAAATAACATGATAGTAATAATATCCATAATTAGATTTATAAATACCTTTCTTATTTTTAACATTATTTTTTCAGTCAAAGAAATCCAGTTCATTTATTTCCTTCAGTTTTCTTCCCGATAAAAGATCTGAAATACAGCCAGTCCTGAAGAACTGGTTTGACCCTCAGAGCTCTCTAGGGTAGGAACTTCTGCATATATTTAAGTGCAATATACATCCTGTGATTGCTCCAAATGACCAGCAGACCATGTTCTGCTTGCCCACATTGCCTCCTGCAGAGGCCAAGCACACGCCCTTCCCTCCAGCCCAGGCTCAGGACTGTGACCCTAGGCTCAGGGTTTGGGAGGTGTGCAGGGAGTGAGCCTTGGCACACAGCACTGGTGTGTGGGCTTGCACAGTGGGAAACAGAGCACAGCCCGAGACTCAGCTGCAAACGTGAGGAATTACCATGAGAAAACAGAACAATGAGCAAAATGTGATGCAGAAATCACCTCAACATCTTATATGCCTGTCTGAGGGTTAATGGTGCCGTCCTCCAACATGGGGGAAGAAGCTTCTCCTTCCCTTTGTTTGATGAAAGGCAGTTCAATTTCTGTATTTTAAAAAGAAACAAAGTTGTCTCTTATGACAGCACAGACTCTTTCCCACGGGAATTCTACTGAAAGTTTACTAAATATAAGATAAGTTTCATGTTACTGAGAGTGGCTTTTGGAAAACAGGCAGTCAGAGCTCTGCCCAATCAGTCCCGGGGGGTGGATTGATCTCATCCAATCTGAATAGTCCTCTCGTGTGTATATAAATCTGTTATTAATTAAATAAATTCACTTAGCATTCTCTCAGGATTTGTGTGTGTCCCTTCGCTCCAATATCGGTTCAACAGTGACAGTCTTTCATTAACAGCCCAAGCTGAAGATGGATAAATACTGTGGTGTTTTTCAGGTCAGATCCATTTATCAGTTCTTTAGAAAGTGAAAAATTGACATGTAGGTTTTAACTGGTATACATGGGTACACAATACCAGCTGCAGCCATGAAATAAATAAGTCATAGCCATGGTTAAGATGTTTTACATTATGCAATTACCGTGACTTTGTTTGCTCTTGATATCCACTAAAAATAAACCAAATTGGATCAAATAGATCTGAACTTATATGTGACAGCCCAAGTTGACCCTTTTCTTTTTTTTTCCAATGTAAATTTGAACTGCAAGACCTCTGAATTGGTGTTCCTAGAGAGAAGCTTAAGAACTGTATTTGAATGCTGTTAAGAACATACACTGGACTGTGACATAAAAGAATGCATTTGAGTCTGTATTTAACAAATCACTGGGTAATAGTTACATTGAATTCAGTCTTTTGGCCAAAGTAACATTAATTTAAACTCCATCTCTTATCCCAGTTGCAGAGCAATTCTGTATTTACTGTACTGTGTTTAGACTGAGGCATCATTAACTCCATTGATAGCAAGAACCTGTAGATTTTTTCTAATTTATAGTTTCTCCATTGAACAGTATTTTCTCAGTGCCAGGAATGGTTATGAACCTGAGTGGTGCCAAACCACCATAACCTTCATTTTCTTCAGCAAGAGTTACAGTTGATCTGCAAATTATGGCCTTTAAGTGTATGTTTGTGGCAGGGCAGCATAAGCTGTGAGGTGAGGGTTGGCCATGTGGTGCTATGCTGAATTTGAATTAATGAAAATATTTTATCAGAAATCTCAGAAAAT
The DNA here is from genome assembly GCA_013397795.1 of Orthonyx spaldingii. NCBI lineage: Eukaryota > Metazoa > Chordata > Aves > Passeriformes > Orthonychidae > Orthonyx > Orthonyx spaldingii. The sequence continues at coordinate 3,234,023 of VZTJ01000889.1, forward strand.
AGTTTGATCTCTCTTCCACATATTTGAACCTACTTGTCTTCTGAATAAAGACTGCAAATTATTCTAGTAATAGACAGAAGTACAGGTGTGTTACATGTTGCCACAGACCATTCTCTATTTATTGTAATACTAAATAGGTCAATAAAGGCAATGCCAACAGACTAAGCTGTGATAGTCAGACATGGTATTAAAATTCCTGAGATTAGTTAATGTCTCGATTTTGGTTTAGTATTTTTATTGTTATTCAGTTGTGCAAGTATTCAGTAGTACTTCAGCTTTTTTTCAACTTCTTCACGCATACAAATTGGGGTATTGATTTCTTCAAATAACCCAATGGTCTTGGTGAATTACTGGCAGACTATGCTGCTCTTGTCTTGTTCTGGTTATCAGCACCCATTTAATCAAACATTTAAAATGCTTAACAGAACATAAGGATGGTTGCCAATCTTCTTTGAAAGACCTAAAAGTCAGCATCATCACCAGCATCAATGCATAGAAGTTTCATATTAAAAACAGACTGGATGATGGAGGCTTGGTAAAGACTGCTCAATATGAATCTATTTTTAAAAAGATTGTTTAAAACCCAATATACAGCAACAGTCTAACAGAAAAGTGACATAAAAATCAGAAATTGCTAGAGCTTAAATTACAGTCACGGCTGAAATAGAGTCCAACCTAGATCAGGTCAATAATACCTTGGGAAGAGTGCACATCTGTGACAGTGACACAACTATCAAGGGTGCAATCTCTCTCTCCATTAGGACATGAAGAATACCACTAAAACTCAGCAAGAAATTTTGGATTGATCTCACATACTGCAGTTAGACTTACAGAATGTCATCGATATTCTCATCCATACCCCAAAGATAAAGATACAAGCAGTTCAATTACCACTACAAAATGCTAAGACAATAATCACGACAGAATTACGTCCTCCTCCCAACACGAACTTGAAAGATTTGTTACAAGTAACCTGACCCAGGAGCCTCTGAGTACATCCTCATCACCATTAGCTCGGGAGCAGCCCTGAGAGCACACAGGCACTTGTGAGTCCTAGCACTAAATCCATGGAGCACTGATATAGTTACACTTATTTGATTGTCACTGGTACAGACCTACAGCATCAGTGCTTATACTCAAGTGAAACCTATTCCTGTGTGTATGTACTCAGACACTCAAGAATGAGAACAAAGGCATGGATCTCTAAAACAAATAAAGAGTTATGTTTAATTTGTCTTATTTTTTCCTAACCAGTTCAGCTATCTTAAATACACTGCACTTAAAAAGAGGGTCACTTCACAATGAGCCCATCTTTTTTCCCCAAAATTCAGCTATCTTGTTTTTCTTAATAGATACCATGAAAGCTTTCCACTAGTAGATTGCAAAGTACTGTATTTACACTAAATTACACCAAGTACATAAAAACCACCTGTCATGTCTAACCCCAGCCAGCAACTCAGTACCAGCAGACACACACTCACTCCCTCCTGGGACGGGGAGGAGAAGCAAAAAAAAAGACCCTACTACTTAGCAACAACCAAAACGTCATGGTCAACATTAGTTTCACACTAAATCCAAAACACAGCACTGTACCAGCTACTAGGAAGAAAATTAACTCCATCCTAGCTGAAAAAACAGGACAATATCAAACACTTCACAGTATTTCTGCCAGTTCAGTAACTGGTATTTATTCATGACAATGATTTTGCTAACTGCACCAGCCAAACGGTGATTAAGATACTGTCTCTAAATACAACATCTGAAAAAACTGTCTGAGTGCCTTTCAAAAGATGCAGAGTACTCAAAAACTTATAACAGTGGCTTTAAATTGTGGTGGGAAATTTGATGTAGTTTTCTGATTAAAAGTTACATGAGAATAACAACTACAAGAATGCAAATTGACCGTTTCTGCATCCAGAAGTGAACAACAACTGAATTTAGTTAAAAGATACATTCAAGGAGAGTATGTGCAAAATACAGAGGGTGTCCAATTTGATGGAACAAATAGCTAATATTTTTTCCACTTTTCACTAACAGAGAAGACAGATGACATTTTAATAGTGTAATCAAGACCCTGATTGCCACTGGTGACAGAAGATGCCATGAGATCCGAATGGATATGATGGATCGGAGCACTTGCATTGTGCTGTATGTTTCTGCTTGAACTATCATATTGGGTTTTTTTCATTTTTTTTTTCTCTGCTGACACAGTCCTTTCAATTCCTCAACTTCTTAATAAAGCAGAAAAGGCTGTGATGGAAGTCTGTGAAGATAGGAAAACTGTGCTCACATGTCAGTGTAATTACCATTTTCATGTTGGTCTCAAAAGTTAGTTTTGCCAGCAGAGAATATGCAAGATTTCAACTGTTTACCTGAAGAATTTAGAACTAATTGCTTTGTGCTAAAAATCACAACTAAACACTGAAGCACTTTGACATATTTCTCACAGCATTAATGTTTGCTCTCTTTTACTGTCAGCAGGGACATTTCCAGGACTGTGTTCTCAGATTTTCAATTTCAGAGGTCCTTGTGCAGCAATGTCTGCATTGGCATATGCTTGTATTTCTTCTTACACATTTATGCTATGTTTTGGAGTTCTGTTATTGGTAAAGCATAATTAAAGCATCCTGGACCATTTCTACTCCTTATTGGAACACTTACCCTTGGCACATTTGGAAGGAAGATATTCTATATATACAGTCTTGTCCTGTATCCTTGATGTGCTCATGTCTCAAAATTAGAGGAAGGAAAAATTTTGATACATAATGAACATGTGGTGGGGCTCTCAGTCCTAACTATTTAGCCAAGCAATTATAGAATTACAAAAGTTCAAAAGGCACACAAGGAAGTGTCATAATCAGAAATGTAAATGAATCGCAATACTTGTAAGAAGCTAATTAAAAGCCTTATAAATCCCTGTAGCAATGGATTAATTCCATTAGAACTCTGGAAAAGGAGAACCAATTTTTTCATTTACATATAAAAAATGCTTTCAAGGATACCTTGTGGGTCAGACCAGTGCTTAAGTTCAGACCATTATCTGACACCCTTCCACCAGAGGTACAAATTGCAACCTAAAAAATAAATTTGAGTGTTATTGAAGGATAAGCTGGTGGAAGAAGACTCCTTCAGGAAAAAAGAATAAGGGTTACCTTTCATTTTCAGGAGTCTATATCTTTTCCATATAAATGTAGTCAGCCCTAACCTTATACTCTTCAGCAAGCTGCACAAGGATGTCCTACTGACTCAGGGCCATCTTTTCAAACCTAGTTTTATAAGGAGCTGTGCTTGGTATCAAGTCAAACACTGTTTGTAAAGGCCTGCTTGAAGAGCCAAGTGAGGTTTCCCTGTGGGTGGCAGCAGTACCTGCTGGCCACGCTGGCACTGGGGATAAGTCTGGCCTCTGTCAACTCAACCAGAATACAACATGCAATTTTATCATGGCTCAGCTGCCAATACCATATTATGCAAAACTACTGCAATTTGAAAGTAATCAATACCTGCAATTCCATTATTTATAGAAATTACTGTAACTACAATGTGCTTAAGGGAAGAGTGACAGGCTAGTAAATGCCTCTTAAAAGAGACAAATTGTTCTATATTAGAAAAGGAAAGGATGGGACAATTCAACATCTTTTTTTTTGGTTGAGTTTCAGATGCTGTAAATGTGGCAAAAGATGTGGTAAAAACATTTGTTTTGGTCTGCATTCCTCCAGAATCACTCATCATCCTGGTCACCCTAGAGCCTTCGAGGGATGGAAGAAGTTTTTGGATAAGCAATCTCTTCCCTTGGCTGTATTTGCTCAGAAGTGGCTGTTAATGATGCATTACCACCTCAACAACTTATTTCAACACAGCTTATTGGTATTATTGGCTGTTTCCTCAGCTGGTTGTTTTCAAACCAAACATTTTGTAATTGTATAAAATTGCTCTTCGGTGAACCAAATTTATACACCATACTTCTTTCTTCAATTTCAAAATAAAACTTGTAAGTTCAATTATCCCTTTTTACTTACCGTCTTCATTGAACAATAATTATGAGGTTGAGTCTTTTTTGTAAAAATTTTATATTAATAGTTTGCATATAAAAACATTGTTGCAGTTAAATGCCACAAAAAGTCTAAATTATTTTCTTCTTTCATAATTTAAGAAGGAAAAACTCCTAAAAAATGTAAACAGAGCTTTATCCAAACGTAACAGTCTCTGTAAAGGAACTTATGTCAATGGGGCAGGGTAGAGGGAGTGATTTTCACACGTACATGTAACTGCTTTTGAAACTGAAGGTGTCAGCTGGTATTTCTATGAAACTAAACACTATTCCTCAGTCAGGAAACAGATTAGACAAAGATTTATGGTACTTTAGTTTATTATTTGCACTGGAACAAATCTGAAGCTTTCCAGTAAGCAGCCAAGGTTCAGAGACAAATGGGTGGAAATGGAGGACAAACACATCAGCGTAACAACATTAACTAATTAGGGCTTCAATCCTTCATTAGCAACGTACACATTTTAAGCTCTTCTCTTGAAGTGTCTTAAAATGAAGAGGTACAGTGGGCATCTTACCAAGAACCACCTAGTCAGGAGCTATGCTGTCAGTGAGGAGCTGACTTGCAGGTCATAGTTTTAGGCAGGATTATCACTGATCAGGGGATGAAAGCTTTGTTCCTGGGGTTAGGTGATGCAGAACAGCCCAAGCACAGGGTTTGGGCAGAGCCGCCAGCGCTGTGGGAAGCAGAGGGGCCCAGGGAACAGGGACATCCTTCCCAGGCAGCGTCCTTGGAACCTGCAGTTACCTGGTCCGCTGTGACTGGCACTGTCCCCATTCCAGAGTGGGTTCAGAGCTGCAATTACCAGTGCAATGCCCAGGCCTTTTCTCCACAGCTGACCCTGCCCCACCGTGCCTGGTTGGTTGGGTTTTGGTTAACACAGCCCGGCAGGGTTCAGTAGGTACTTCAGCTTATTTAGATCTCAAGATGTGCTGCCATCCCCTCCAAGGCACTTCTCTTCCTGTCAAAGACCTTTGTTGTTTACTATAGCAGAATTTCAACTCAGCAGGTGTAGAGGGCACCATGCAGGTGCAATGAGAAAACAAAGAGTTGGAAAGATTTTGTCAGCCTAAAATACTGCCTGGTTTGGTAAATATTAATAATAATATTAATAATAGTAGTGGCTGTAGTGACAGCTGAGATTTGCCACTGAAAACCTACAATTTTAACCAGCTGTGACTCCTAAATTATGACAGCTATCAGCCTGTGTACCTCTACATTTACCCCCTTGAGTTTGTGTGTCTGTCTGTAAAAATAGTGGATCATATTTGCTCTTTAGGTCATTCCCCTGATTTCAACATCCTGATGTCCTCTGACCACAGTGCATTAAAGCAGGGTTGACTACTTAGTCTGTGACATGGTCTCAGTGTGCTCAGTTCTGATTAAAATTAGTAGTTGTAAAGCCATCAAGGTATCTGAATCTGACCAGTTATAATTAGAACAAAACTGTGACAGTAACGAAGCAACATGAAAAAGTGCTGTTCCTTTAGAGGAAGCAACTGCAGAAGAGCCACCTAGGAGGTACAGCATTTTACACAGCTAATAAATCTGATTATGGGTCATTCTGTGTATGCAGGATGACTTGAGTTTAGAGATAAACAAGCTCTGGAATTTCCTTTTTGTGACAAGTCCCACTTGGCAGAAAATATTTCCAAGCAGAACTGGAAGAAGAATGGGGCATTCTGAGCTCCTCAAAACATCGTAGCACTATTTAATTTTATTTTTTTTTAATAATACATTTCTGCACTCCTGAAACCTTGATGATATACTGTCATGACCTGAAACAGGCTACTCCAAGTCAGCTTTAAATTTAAGATGTGTTTTTTTATAGCAAAGCACTACTTTCAGGGAATTGCAATTTATTAGAATGTCTTTCCCTGGTTCTGTTCTCTTTGACAAGCTAAAGACTCATTTCCAAATATGCATCCCACTGGAAGTACTGTTAATAATTGATTACAGCTCACTGGCCAAACAAAATCAGCCAGAAATACTGTTTTGAAAAAAACTTTGAAAGCCCTGTTATTCTAAAATATGTTTTTTAAGAAAAAAAAGAGGGTAATTTTTAAAAATATCTGGACTGATAATCAATACAGCTCATATATTTACCAAGAGAACCCACCACTCTCAAACTACATGTTTTTAAAAAGCGTTTGTGCATTTAAATACAATGAAACACCCTTTTATCCCATGATAAACTTGATTACATACGGATGAGCAATGGCACAGAACATTTTCAGAAGGAAACCAACGTCTGTGATGGGCAATCAGAGAGGCAGCTCTCCGTGGCCTTCACTTTGCTGGGATGAGTGGGAGTTCTGGTTACAGCTACAGAGATATAAAAATAGAGCTTAATATTTCAAGTTTGTTCTAACATTTATTGGGGGTTTTTTTCCCCTAATGACATATTTGACATTTTTGCATATTCAGAGATTTGAAAAATGGAAAACCAAGTGTATCAGCATTATCCTACAAGGAATCATCCCATTCCACTCTTACCTGTTCTTTCCTATTTGTTCCCTGCAGCAACAAATTGATTGTTTGATTAAGGAAAAAACATAAATAAAGGAAACACTAAAATTACAACTTCAGTTTCAACAGTACAACATCCAGACCTTGCCCTGACAGGTAATGCTGTCATTTTTGGGGGCCAGTTTTTGGCAGTGACTACCCCAGCCCTGTCTCCTAGCTCGGCACAGCACATGGGCTCCCAGCAGGGTAGCTGCTCCCTGTGCCAGCCAAGGTGTTCAGCTGCCTGTGCCAAGAGCCCTTCCAAACCTTCCCAGTGCCTGGTAATACGAGCTTTAAAATGAAAGTCAAGAAACCTTGGGTCTTAATTCCAGACATGGAATTAAGCCAGCCATGTCTAATTATATGTTGCATTAAGCCTTCCTGAAGAAATAAATCCATAAGGGATGTAATAAAAGGGACTGCCCACCGTCCAGGCTACACAAAACTTGCTTATGGTTGTGACTCTGTTCATCACAATGTGCCCTGGTGTCCCAGTTACCTTCTTACCTTGGCTGGGGGCTGGTAGGAAATGTGTTTTTTTTCCTTTTACACGGAGCTGTACTCTGTCAGCATGGTGGGTTTTACAAACCCATTGTGCTGTACATAGGTCTCCCAGGCAACACGTGCAATACAGGCATCAGTATCCAAGTTACTCCTGTTGACAAACCACACACCACCTGCCACTACTACAGCTGCTGCCTCTACCTCTTTGAGGTTTGCAAACTTTCATAAGAGTTGCAGTCATGTATCATTTAATTGGGGGAGAAATTAAGGCGGCTGGTGATAGATCTGTGCTGGCACATAGCTGCTGCACAAGCTACAGTGCTATGCTGTCTCTTTGTGGGTTTTATTTGTTTATCAGTGGAAAACACAAAAGTGATTCAGAAAAGGTTGATCAACTGCATTTCATATTCATAGCTTGAAAAAACACCAACACCTAAGCAAAAAGTATTAAAATAAAAGCATGAAAGAAGAAAAAAATCATACTTGTTCATTGGTTCTTACCATTTCTTAAGCAAAAGAAAAGAAATAAACCACTCTATTTTAACCTAGACTTCTTTATGGCATCTCTACTATTGAAATAAAGAAGGAAATAGAGCCCGAAATCTGACATGCAAATCAGAGTTCAGCAAGGAGACAGATCTTCTAATTCTGTAGCAAGCACACTAAAACCTGCAAGCAGTACACAGCATGTGCTCATCATTCACGTGTGCTTCTCTTCCTTGCTACATCAGCACTAGACACAAGGAGGACAAGGCACAACATGACCATGAGCTGTGGCTCTGGCTCAGGTACTGAGTTTCCTTGCAAGTGTTTGGCTCTGCCCCAGCCCTTCGGCAGGGATCTTCCTCCCCAGCAGAGTGGGAGCTCCTCACTGGCTGTCTCAGAGAAAGACACTGGGGTCTGTACACCTCAGGAGACACAGAAATTACTCTTTCCCCCTCTCTCTCTTTTGGAATTGTCCTAGTTGTACCACGAGATTGATTTTATCCATTTAGATGAGTGCAAACACTGAAGAAACAGTAGTTTTTATAAAGGACGTAAACAAAGCTAATTTAAACTTTTTCTTAAAAGCAATCCTAAAGGACACAGGACAGGAAAATGAATGGAACAAGATGCAGTTTAGGTTACCAAAAGCATTGGCAGACAGCTGCTTAATCCCGGAATTGTCATGTCAATTTAAACCCTTCCCCTGGCAGGGATTCAATTCTTTTCATCCCTCCTGGGAGCTTGAAAAGGTCAGAGAGAGAACATTACCCTTGTGCACAGGCAGGCTTGATTGCCTTTCTAGAAAGGCATCTATGTTTGAGGCTGTGGCTGGCCATTCAGGGATGGGAAGAGCCAGGTACCCTAACGGGGCCGGATGCCGCTCAGCTGCCGCTGACACCACACACCCACCTCGGGCAGCCGCAATCCTCGCTAGGCCTCAGCATCTGCAGGCACCCACGGGACCCAGAGGAGCCACCTCAGCTGACAAAACCCCACATAATTCTCTTTCTGATTGTATTCAGTGCACTTCTCTGTGTAATGTGGCCTGAAGTGGCTTTCACCCAGCTGATAGCAAGGAGATGCTTTCCCTGATGTGGCAGAAAGAGTTTTGCTCTTGGATCTTGCGGTTTGCATTTGGTTTCCCTGTTTCTATATCTAGTGAAACAGCTCTATCTCCACCTGAAAAATTAGAGGGGAACAGAAGAGACACCTGATTCAGCTGCATTCATTCACCTGCATCTCCTCCAGTGTGCACAAATACCCCACACCTTTCCCAGGTCAGATGTACTGCAGAGCACAACTATCACCATGCAGCAAAACCACACTGAGGCACAGCAGAAAAAAACCCCTCTCTTCTATGTCTAATGGTGATCTGCGCCTTTACAAACTCAAGGCCTTATTATTACAATTTCTTCTATATAAAAATGGAGCCATGGGAATGGAAAAATTCCAGCTGGGATGAAACACAAGACCCTTCTGCTCAGCAGTAGGGACTTCAGCAGGCTCCTCATGGAGTGCTCCTTTCTCCCCACCGATCTGTTGACGCCCAGCTGAGTTTTTTGCCCAGCCCTCCATGGGGACAGGAATGGGGACTGTGTCTGCCTATACAACACCCTTCAGACCATGGAAACTGCAGATCAATACAAGAAGGTTTAGCTCATTCCCAGTCATTTTTTCACGTGCAGGGAAACATGCACACGTATATGAGTCTGTATTCACCAAAAGAACTTGTAGCATAACCCAGAACAAAAAATCTGCAAGTTTGCTGATCTCCTTGTCTCTGAGGGGTCAGAGAATGGAGGAGAAAGCAATATGCACTGAAGCTGGGCTGCAGCCCACCAGGAGGTGCTGAGGAGGGACTGAGCACGGCCGGTCCCAGGAATGGTACTCACAGGTGTTCTGCATTCCCCCTCTCCTGACCTCAGAGGGACACCAGGAAATGTTATTCCCAAATTTAACACGTCGCAGAGCAGTCAATAGCAAATGCAGGAGAGCTCCATACCCTGTTTCAGTACATTTTGTCAAAGGCACCTACTGCATAGTCCTCCCTCCTCTGACTTTTAAGGGAGCATTTTTAATCCTTGCCGTTTGCAACATCTTCTAGGACCTTCCAAGACTGTCAAAAGCCTTCTCTAAGCACTTAGTAAAGGTTTCTCCCCTGTGCCCATGAGCATACCCAAAGCAGCCCTGGCTCATCACCATGCTACCAGAGCACAGGGCCTCCTCTCCTGAGCTGCCACTCACCATCCATCCTGTGGATCCTGAACAATGACTGAAAGGACATTTGGTCCCCAAACCACTTTCCTGTCATGGCTTCCAATCAGCTTAATAAATATTCATAGCCAATTTGAAAAATTCGACAAGAGGATACTCCCTTTTTTTCTCCCATCACCTGAAACACTTTCGAGTTTCAGGAATGAATGTACCCTTGTCTTAATCTGAAAGCCTTAGAAATGTTTAATCTAGTATAAATAAATTTCTGTGACAAACAGTCATGATTTTGTACTTTTAAAAGCATTTTGTTTCCTAATACTTTCTAGTAATTCAAAGTACCCCCAAATGCCTGATTATCAGCTATATTATTCCTTGCACTGATCCCCGATATACGTGATCACCAAAACCAGGGCCAGGCAATTGAGATTTCTGCCAGAAAACCACACACAACCACAAATAGAGCTAAAAGAGAACAGATTTATATTAAGGCATTTTTATTTTAGAGGTGATACACCTTGATCTGCTACAGTCTTTCAAGCAATCATGAACATTTTTATTCATTCCTTTTCTCCCAGGTATTCCTACTTTATGAAATGCATAATACAGTAATACAGGGTATGTATTTTTACAAAGTATAAATCCTTCTCTTTTCTCTCCTAAACTGCCAATTCTAGTTGCTGAATAAAATTATGATGAGTTGTGTCATAGTCTGTATATTAGCACTGGCTGATCAAAAGCAAACTTTGTAAGACAAATGTCAGTGTAAGCATGTACGTTTTAAGAAAATTTTGACTTTGAACCGAAGGAATAAAATTAGATCTGCAAACTCATCTTGATATTTGGTCATACTTTGAACAAAGACAAGGAGGGAAAAATCTACACTTTAAATAGTTGCTTTGTTGTGCTTGATACTGAAATTCTGTGGACTTTCATATGAGAAATATCAAAGCCAGAGAAGCAGCAAACAGAAGAAACAAACACCAAACTGCAAAATGACTTCTAGAGAATACACTACAGGAATTGTCTGCAAATATTCACTGATGGAGGAAAAAAGAAACACAGTGGAAAACATAACTAAACATTCTCATTTATTGTTTTCAGACAGATTCATCTTCAACTAGACTCCTTGGGACCATCCTAAAATTACTTCTCAAAGCCTACAAGCTCTAGAGTTGCTGCAGGAAGGATTGGAAAGCACATTTGGCTCACAAAGAAACAAAGGAATCTCTTTGAGTATCTCTGTAATAAGTGACTCCCAGCTGCAAGCTGGCTAGGCTACATGCCAAGTCTGTATCTTGAAATGGCTCATTTATTGGCAGAGCTTTGTCCTGAATTTATCTAGATCTCTTTTAACAAAACATACCAAAATAACACCTTTGGCTGCAACTGTGCTCCATGTGTGGAGCCTAGTAAAGTGGCACTGTTGTTTTTATTTTAAAATCATGGCTATAGTCAATCCTGAACTCAAAACTCCATAATCTTTGTGGGCTATCCTAAGAAAGACAGCTGAATATTTTCAATTTAATTTTTTCTGCAAGATTGTAAGAAAATTATTTTAATGTATTCAAGTATCCAAAAGTGAACTGAGCTTGTGAGGCTCTGATTTCTGTACATTCATAGATCCAAACATAAGATAGTGATACAAATCCCTATTCAAATGTGTGTTTGTAGCTCTCTGCTAAACACAATAAAGAACTCCCAGCAGACAGCATTTTTATTTATGTGTGGGTGTACTCCAGCTCTGCATTTCATTCTCTAAGCGGCACTTAGCAATATTTATCCAGTCATTTGAGTCTTTTATAACACATATAGTTTTACTTCTAGATACAATATCAGCTTTGGAATACCAATACCATAATATCCTTTCTAAAAACCATAAAGTTTGCACTGTCAGATCCAAGTATATCAAAACAAAGTCCTGTCACATTGTTTCAGATTTTTACAGAATGCTGATATATATAAGATTCTTCCTGGCAGGTTCTCATCTCTATCATAGGAAATGACTGTATATTCACTGTGTCTATGGATGTGCAGCCCGTCTCAGCCAGCCCCTGTGCAGGGCAGTGGAGACTGGCCATGCCTCTGCCTGGGGCACGATCCTGCACCCTTCACCAGGGGCTGGCAGGGGGGTAATCCCCATATTTCATCCATGTGGCAGTAGAATGGGATTTACCTTGAGCCCAGTCCTGATGGAGTCTAATAATAAAACCTTGTATTTCCCCCTGCACATGACCCAAGCAATACAGGTAACCAAGGCTGCAGCCCTAACCCCAAAATGAGAAAGTATGATGCACAGTAAGACATCCCGAGAGCAGCAAGTATTTAAGGGCATTTATTCCTGTCCTTCTTTCTCACTGAAGAACATATCTATGCTCTTGTTGTAGCTAGATGGGAGAGATTATTCAAATTGAACCTGTTTGTAGTCCCTGCTGCCCTCATGTTTGCTTCACATAGCAGTGCCCAAGTACACAGAGTGGATAAAACAACTGGAAGATAATCCCCAGCAGTGCATCCACAATACTCCCAACAGCAACAGAGACACGCCACGCTGCACACGTTCAGATGAGTCCAAATAAAATCATCAAAAATGCATAATAAGGGTGTCAGGTCTTCAGCAGCAACTGTTCTGCTCTGCAGACCTGCTCTTCCTGCTCTGCACTACTGACTGATATGCAAGCCTGACCAGCATGGTTCCAACCCACAGGGGCATTTTGCTACTGAATGTCTGCCAGGCAGAATATGTATTTCTTATCACATAAACCACCAAGACCAATCCCATTGTGTGATGGACATTTGTTGCATCTTCTGTTCAGCATCATATGAGTTTCTTGGACAAAGTCCATCATTTAGATGTTGGCTAGTGCACACGTTTATTTTCAAAGCAGCTTTTAATCCACTTACGTTTAAAAGATTTATTGTCTTAATTATTGGTTTATTTTCTGGTTTATTTCTACCCTTTGATGTTACTGGTTATTACAAAGCTCCTATAAGGGATTGTTAATTACACATGTCATTCAGAGATCTATCAAACTGTGATTTAAGGCAGCACATACATTGCTTGATGAAGGGGAAGTCATAAATTCTTTTTCACTCATTAAAGAAACCAGAACATTTTGCAAAATGTTTTCATTATGGCGACATGAAAACTATGTCTGCATTGGGACTGTCTGAAGGAACATAAAGCTGAGGAAAGAAGAGGGGTGAATTTTCAGAGTGCTGCTATCCCATGGTTATAGAGGAATATCTGCATAAAAACACCACAGGATACTTTAGCAGGGAAGTACCATAGAGACTGAGGTCTGGTGTGCTGAAAGAGCAACACCCAAGCAGTTTTTAAATGAATTTAATATTCTCACTGTAAGAAGGCAGAGAATGGTGCCTAACCTCCACCCTCGGCAGGAGAATTAGTGTTGCACATGGTGCGGAGTTACATCTATTTCTTAGGAAAGATGGCAGGTAACAAGGCTTGTTCCTCAGGCCTTGCGCACTGGAAAAATGCATTGTCTGTGCCAAGGAGAAGAATTAAAAAGCTTATTGTGCATCCATTTGCATTACTTTGCAATGCTGAACGGTGCTTGCTGACATACTACTTTTCTGTTGTGAGAAAATCAATAGTCTACAATGATTTTTCAAACCTCTATAGGATCTGCTATCATCATATGCAAAAATTTGGAAATGTTGATTTTTATTTTCTTCTAGACAGATGAAAAGTGGACAGCAGCTATAAGCACGTCTAGATTTAAAACAGTAGTTCAAAATCTGCCTATGAGTTTAGTAAAAAGGCATTAGATTTCAGTGGAAGACCTGATAAAAAGATTTTTTTTTAATATGATAATGAAATGCAGTTTGACACTGAAGAGTTGAGAGCCAAGTGCCAGGTTCCCAAATGAAAGAGGTCAGATTTTAGGAAGCTGAGTAAATGTGAAAGACTGAAAACAGTAGGCGTTGCTCTCTAAAGCAGACACCTAATATTTAGAAACCAAAAGGCAAGCTTAAATTTAGTCCAGATGTTAAAGATGAAAAGCATTAAAATGATCAGTCCATCAAATTACAATTCCAAATCTAGTCCAAAATATACGTGCCTTCACAAATCCACTGCAAATACAGCCTGTAGCTTTTGGCAGTTAAACACCCCATGGAGGCCAATGCCAGAAAAATTTCTCACATAACTTAAAACAGTCAAAAGAAGGATTGTGGACCTGAATGCTACCAGAATATCTGAGTTAGTGCTGGCAAAGTTGCTAAGAACTTAGAAAAAAATTATTCAGGGTACATCCTATTCTTGCAATTCCCTCTCATAATTTCAAGACGCTCTCACATCTCTCTAGCACAAGCCCCCCCAAGGATCGCACTGAGAGCAGCTCTCCTGGTCCAGGTTACTTTAGATTTCATAAGGTAAAGCCAGGGCTTCACGACTTCTCACCTCAAGAACTGGCCAGACCGATTAATGAAGCACCTGGTGTGGCTACGTAACGAGACACTTTGTCAGCTTGGCCTCTGGGTGGACTGAAATGTAGCTTACCTAAGTGACTATACTCTAATAGTTCAGGATACACTCAACCAGGTGTGTAGGTGTGTATTATAGACTGAGTTTCATCAAAATCACGTGAATCCTACAGTCATTGTGGCACTGAGGATTTAACCTTTCCTACTGCTGGTGTGTGCAACCACTGGATCCTTAAAATTAGATGACAATGCAAGAGGAAGAAGTACGTAAATAACTTGCACTGTATTTCTCAAAAAGTTTCTTGCCCAGTAGACGCTATTAGCTCTGACACTGTATCTGACCCCCAGTTCCCCCCTCACTGTTTCACGTGGTATCAGTGTGTTGACAGCAGGTAGCAGTGCTCAGCACCCCTTTGTGTGGGCTTCTGGGCTGAAACTCTGCTTCCCTTTCATCTGACGTGCAGAGAGCAGGCTCCAGAGCTATCAGCTTGTTGGACATCAATTACTAAATGCCAGCCAATACACACAAACTTCATTCAGAAACAGCCCAGATATTGCCTCTTACGTCCAAATATTGTTTAAGGCCATCAGATATGCCTGCTCTTCACTTTGATGGAAACCAAATTACACCCACCATCGTGTAGAGTCTGATGGTCATACTTCACTGTTAGAAAAGCACACAATCTGTGTTTTAAAAGTTCCACAGCATTATTTCTTATTGGGCTACAAAACACACGTAGATTTTCACATGGTCCTCTTTTTAAATGCCAGGAAAGCCCTCTCTTCCCTGTGGCCTAAAGCGACGTCTCTGTCTTTCCCTGTCAGTGCTGTGACTGTGACATATGGTGGCTATATGAAATGTCCCCAGCAAACACCTCTTCATGCTGTCTTCCTTGCTTTTGATGTAAATTTTTTAAAAAGATAGTTCACTTTAGGTCATTCTGACCTTGGAAGTCAGGGCCTTCGTACAAACGTAATCACTCTTCCTTCTTGCTACAAACCTACTGCTTTGATTGCCCTGCTTTGATCTTATTTCTTACTTTACATTGGTGTTTTGTCTCTGGATCAGTGTATTCACTTTGTCTGAACCACTTGGAAAAAAAAAAAAAAGAACATATTTTTATCAATCTGTGTTTATAAAGAACGAACATTAAAACTGAGTGTAG
The DNA here is from genome assembly GCA_013397795.1 of Orthonyx spaldingii. Taxonomy (NCBI): domain Eukaryota; kingdom Metazoa; phylum Chordata; class Aves; order Passeriformes; family Orthonychidae; genus Orthonyx; species Orthonyx spaldingii. Next base: position 3,249,393 of record VZTJ01000889.1, read on the forward strand.
CTTGGGTGGATGACATGGGCAGGAAAGGCTGTTAGGAAGCTCTGTTTGGCAGGGATTGCACATTTCAGGAAACGTCTGAAGCTCTGAAGGTCAAGTATGTGGATTTGTCTCTCCCTTAACCTGCCCTTTCTCCATCAACCCATGAGGGATGAGATCCTACAGATACACCACCAAGCAGTGTCCTCACCCACAAATGTGTCATCATTCCTCATGCCCTGAGCTGCTACTCCTGTTATTTCAGTGCCTCCAGGGGTTGTCTCTGCACACAAAGTTGGGCCCCCATCTCCTTGAGGTGAAATTGTATTAAAGACAGGCTGAAATCAGAAGTCTTTCTGTTTCTGGGTATAGACCCAAATGTGACATGCTAAAGTACATTATTGATAAAGCCTTAAAAAGATGGCATCTGCCAAACAGGAGACTGCAAATTTCTGGCTGATTTAAGTGTCTATGGGAAAAAGCATATTCTAAACCAAAGATTATTCTAAGCTTACTTTTTTTTTTAAAGTGTACTTAAATATTTAAAAATTTCTTTAACTCCTATTTCATCTTAAATATGAATGCATATATTATTTGATGGGTAATAAAAATATTATTTCATGGCATTCTCCTAAGTTTTGGACTTGAAGTCACTTCAACAAGAACAAATAAATTTTGGTCATGTGAGGTTTTAAAGCAGAGAATGACTTAAATGTCATAGAATTTTTGTCTTGATATATGTATTCAATATATTCTTCCCCATGTTTGTGTCTGTAAGTAAATACCTGGGTTTGTGTATCTGTAAGAAATACATTAGCCTCCAAAATAGGTAAAGATTTTAAATATAGAAATAAGGCTAAAAGTACCTCATCAGATTAAAAGACTTTCAGAACTCTTCCCTAATTGAATGCCAATTAGGAGGAATTTGCCTGTAACAATACCCTAGCTGAATCAACAAACATCATTAGCTACAAGCAACTTCCAAATCTGTTCCATTTTCCCAGACCCAGTACATTCTTTCAACTGAACTGAAGAGAGTGATTTTCTCTGATCACAATGGATTAACATAAGCATAGGTTTAGACTACATCATTTAGCAAACAGTTTATTAAAGATGTATCTCTTGTTCTGCCATGGCAATGAAAGCCATTACCAACTGCCTGTGTCAATTTTGCAACAGATCACAGTGGAGATCTGTACAACCCACTAATGTAACAGGGCTTTTCCAGTACTCCTCTTCCCATTCTTCAAATCTGTAAAAACATATCACTTCTTATTAAATAAACCATGAAAGAATTTTGATAGCTGCAAGCTACAACTACTCTCATTTGTTTATTTAGAATGATGCAGGAACCAGTGCTAAAGATTAGTCCCAGTAATGTTGATGATAACATGGGAAGAAAAGGCATGTATTTGGTCTACAACCACAGATGGCTAAATGTATTTGTGAAAGCTGCCAAGCACAATGAAACAAAGATGTGGAGGTTGTAACAAGCAAAATGCAAAAATGTCAGGGGTTTTTACCAGAAAAATCAGCATGTGTGAAGTCAAATTCACATGACAAGGTGAGGGCACATGAACAGCTACAAAGCACAAGCAGTTGTGCTTTCCAGCCCCGCAGAAACACGGGCATAGGAAGCAAACAAATCCCATCAGCTGTGCTTGTTGTCTTCTGCTTAAATTACCCACCCACTGAACACTGCTGCAAAGATCTTATTTATGGGTTCAGTGCCTTGCTTTCAGACTCTACCTTGCACAGATCATGTCATGTTGTCTAAAAGAAGACCAGAAAACCCGTACAAAAAGCAATTTTCTGTGCCAGGGTTACCCGAGCTGCTGACCCCAAATGCATTGAAAAGAAGCAGTTGTTAGTTCACATAATCTCAGATTTACCCTTAACTCCACGTGCATTGGTGAATTTTCCCTTCACAGGTGCTTAAGAGTGTTTTTGAAGAGAATGACTCCTTTCTCCTCTTCTAATATTATGCCCACAGAAAATTACTTAAAAAAATAACTGGTGTACATTTGATGCTGCAATGTGATAGTACAGTGGCTGAAAAATTAGTCACAGTCAACTGCCTGAACTCTGCAAAACAACACAGTGGACAAACATAACTGTTGGGGCTCCAGAGAAGAGTGGAGAGGGGCAGGATGATAGCCAGTAGATACATCAGAGCTAGCTGCAACAAGAATGAAAAGATCAGGTCTTGATGCTTTTGGTTCCTTCAGAAGTAATCAGAAAAATGAATTATTCAGGGTAGCCTTGGGAAAACCACTGTCAGGGTAAAGGGAGTCATGTACCAGATGTATTAAGATCAAATATGGTACAATTTCTTGATCAGACTTTGGCCAAAGGGATGATTGCATTGGTAACTTTAGCGTATGATAAACGGAATACTAACAACAATAACAACAACAAAAACAATTGTTGCTTTAAACCTCCAGGAAGTCCAAGCCATACCAAGGAAAAGAAACAGCCAATCTCCTGAAATCATTACACTGAAGTTCAGTGTGAGACACTGACCCTTGGTCAATACAGCAGTTTGGTACAGGCACACAGGGCAAACCAAAAACTAGATGGGTTTGATAAACAGAAAATGCAGGAAAAGCCACATATTGCCTGGCTGAAAAACTCTTACTGGGAACAGAGGACTGGCAGCCTCCAATAGCTTTTGAAACATTTATAATAGGACCAGAGTAAAGGCTTCATTTTTTCATCAATGCCCCCAAAACAGCTGCAGTAGTTTAAGATGCTTGTGTTTATCTTAAAGAGCAACATCAACATATCAGTCTGAATTCTTACACCATGCTCCCACATCTGTCACTAACAATTGTGAAAAATGTCAGTAAAATCTATGTGGTGAGTCCATTAGCTTCAAGCCACTCTAGAAATGCGAAACCCAGTACAAATACTGAATATGAGCAAGTCAAAATCATTGAAAAGGACCACAAGGAGGCAAGAATAAAATTTTTAATGAAAGGAAAGCCCTACAAATGCTAAGAAAGAAGAAATGTGACTGATGTCACAGGAGATGGCTAAGAGCTCCTCCATCTTGTGAGAGGAGAAACTGGGGAAAGTACATTGAGTGAGTTTTCTTCTGGCCAGTAAAGGCCCCTAAAGTCGTTTTAGAACAGCCAGAGTAGTACCTTCCCTGAGAAGCCTTGCACACAAAGGACCCACTAGTCATAGGCAAAAAGAGGCAGAACGAAGCAATATTTTTCATTTACGTTCACAAACGAATTGAACTTTTCACAGGCTAAAAAATCTGGGATCAGGGGCTAATGGAAGTAACCCGAGAGGTTCAACACAAGCCAAAAAGAGCTGCTGGGGGCTGCAGACTTACTGGGAAAGGATCAAGGATGTGTTCTCTCTCTGGCTTAATGACTTCAAGCTGATTCAGTAGATGTGCACGTGCCTCTCAACAAACACCAAGGGCATATCCTAAAAGTGTCTGACAAGCAGCGGAACTAGTGAGACCTATGGAGACCACAGCAGAAGACAATCCTGCCAGCATGACAGAGCAGCCATCCTGAGGGCTGCAGAGACTCACGATTTTGCAGTAAAAGTCATCAAACAGGAAGCCTGCAAGACTTTACCAGGCACGAAATTGTGCCAGGGGACTCCAGCATGCACGGCGGCTCCTGCTCTGCATATTGAAGGCAGAAGCAAACTAAAAACCTGAAAGAACCACGAGACAAGAGTTCTTTCACTTTCAAAATGGAATGGATTTCTTTTAACTCCTGGTGCTAGGCATTGAAACAATAGGTAAAACTGCAACCACAGGAACTTCTGAGAAATGATGCCTACAGGCGACTCCCTCAGAACTGTCATCCTCCCCTATCCCCAGAGCCTGAAGAAAAGAGGAATCTTTCAGCATGAGATAAGAGTCAGCAAAGTAAAGCTCTCATGGACCAAAGTAAAATAAAGCAAACTCTACCATGGGACTCACATTAAGCCTTTTTTATCTCTTTTTATCAGAGGAACTATGATGAAAATCTATAGTAATCATAATTGTTATGCTACCATGTAGAAAGGAAAGCTTTTGTAGTCAAATCATAGCCCAAGCCACTTAGTGATTAGCAGCTCAAAAGTGGCACTTTCAACTCCATCCAGACATTCAGTAGCATCACTGCAGTGCCCTGTTAAGTGTGCCAGTCCATCTTGCAAGAACACTAATTTCAGATTGTTCCCTCAAAAAGGCACAGTAAAGTCTCAGAACAAACCTACTGTGAGGCTAGTGGGATGGAAACCTTCATTTTGGCAATTATTGCCTGTCTATTGCAACACATGGACTCCCACATCCCCAGTACTGCCCTGTGGCCACTCTCTCCATGCAGGTCAGGGCTGGGCCTTGCCCTGTACTGGCCAAACCTCATGCTGATGAAGGCATATACAGGGATCCCCAGATCCACACCTAACCAAATAAATTAAGAAAATAATTCAAAGACCTGCTTTAAAAAATGTTATGAATGACCTCACTACGAAGTGACCTTTAGGGATATGAAACAACAGTGATTTAAATATGAAATCAAATAAGCAATATTGATTTACATATTGGTTCACTTTTTATAATTTAATTTTAATTTCTTAAATTAGTTGCATCCTTTCTGTTGTGGCAGCTCCAATAAACAATTAATTGTTATCAGACATTTATTACTGTTAATCATGAACCTTGAGCACTGGGACACAAAGGCTCACTTTTGGTTGCCTATTTCAGCTGGCACTGTGCCAGCTCTCTAGGGTAGCTCAATGTACTATACTATACTCTTAGTACGTCAATGGGTTTTAATTGAAGTAATTTAATTTACCCAATCAAGCCAGAAACAGGTGAGAAATAATTTTTCTTATCAAATTAAAAAAAAAAGTTTATTTTGCTATAATCTTGCTTTTTTCTATGTTGCTAAAAGAATATGGATAATCTTTATTTTTGCATCTGGAATTTACTGGAATAGAAGATACCAGTGAAGTGTTTTCCTTGGTGCCAGAGAAAGCATAATACAATTAGTACTGCAATTGTCACAAATTTTTGGACCATGCAGGCGTGAGAGAGGAGGTAAGGATAAGAGAGTGTGTTTTCAGATTGCATCCGAGAAAACAAGAGTAATCATCATATAAATGAGTGTATTTTTCTCAGCTGTTGGAGCTACAAGTCCCCATGTGTTAACAAATGGAAAATAACACGTTCATTGCAGTCAATCTGAAATAATCCCAGCGTGAAGGAGGCCAGCAGCAGCCCTGCCAAGGCGTGCAGCGTCTCACCGTGACCACACAGACTCCTCTGGTCACAAACAGAGAGGAGCCCGAGACTGCATTTAAATGATAGTAAGGCTGCCAGCACTGCTGTACCTGGGAATCACAGTTTGTGCTGCAAAACAGCAGAATATCACACCTGCACACTGACGGCTGCTCACTTGAATGTTTGAAAGCTCACGGAGATAAATCATTAAGCTGCTGGAAAAATGGTCCTACATCCTGACATATGGAATAGCTTTCCCACTGTCTGTCTCTCTCAAACTCAGAGTAATTTGAAAATTATCCATCTTCTCTTGATCTTTAATATACTCATTTGTCCCGTGATCTGATCGCACTTGTATTTGTTGATTGAGGAAGCTCAGTGGTATGAATTAAATAGTAATTGCTCACAGAACAGAAATTGCTAGAGAAAGTTTTCAGCTCGTTGAAATGCACAGATCTGTATCCCAGGAGTGTCTTACTAGAAACATCTTCGCTATGTTCATGGCTTAACTGTGGCTTACACTTTCCCAATTAATAAGATTTCATAACCCATGAGGTTTATGTGCAAGCAGAAATTGTCAGTGAGTGTTGAATCCTGAACACTCAAGAAAAGTAACTACTTTGGCTAATAAATCCCTCAAGTAACAATTAGTGTTATCAATGTAATATATATAGTTTATGATTCCAGTAAAATTGCCAAATGTCTTCTTTTATCTATTCAGACAGCCACAGTCATAAGGACTAATTCCTAGGAACATAGAAATTTGCTCTGCCTACTGACCATGCAACCAAGAGGGCTTTTTGCCAATTAAAGCTGTGTCCCTCACAGGAGTGACCGGTGCTCTCTGCTACTGAGCCAACAGTGCAACAAAGCTGCCACCAAGTCAAACTCCCAAGGTTTCATCCCCAGCTACTGAAATGAGGAACAAGCTTTTCCAGGTGCAGACCCTGGAGATTTTAAAATATACATACATATATATTAAAAAAATAAAAGGGAGGGGAAAGAAAGGAAGAGTAGACCTTTTACATGCTTTATTATTTCTCTGTGCGCCCTGTGCAGGCTTCTCCCCACCCTCTCTGCGTCTGCAACCAATACTGTGACCAATGCACCCATTTAGGGAAAGACTGACTGACAAAACTGTTCCTCTTCTTATCTGAGGACAGTGGGTTTGCACAGAACATAGCAGAAGCCAACACTATGCCAATGGTTCAGGGGACAGATAGGATATGGTTTGTTTTTTTTTAAGTCCTACTATCCACCAGCTGAGGAGAACAGTGCTTAAAAAAACATAAAATGAAAGAACTCTATTTCAACCTATTTTGTGTTTATGCCCACACACGATACAGATATATTCCATTTAATAATTGGTGTTGTGGTTGTGTGAAATAAAGTGGTTCCCAGTGCATAGAAAACCTGGAATTTGGAGTTGTCACAGGCTCTATCCTGGCATTGATGAATATTTGACCTTGTGCAAGGTAAAGTGGTAAAGAGATCTTGTACATCTACCTGGCTGCAAATCCAGGCTTTCACATTTTTCCAGTATAGTAACTCAAACACCTCCAGCAGAATCACTAAGGTGGTACTAAGAGCAGAATCAAAGAATGCTCTGGGTTAGAAGAAACCTTTAAAGATCTTCTCCAACCTCCCTGCCATACACTGGGGTATCTTTCACCAGGATCAGGTTGCTCAAAGCCCGTCTGACCTGGGGCTTTGAACAACCTGATCTGAGGAAGGAATTAGTAACACAAATATGCACCATCCATAACTTTTTGCAGTGGACTCTACACTCCTTAGATCATACTAGAATTTATTAGAATTTCTTACAGCTTCAGTGAAGCACTTTAGAAAATACTCAATAAAGAACTGAGAGAGTTTTAGTTGATATTAAAGGTATGCTGTCAAGGAAAAACACAATGAGTTTTTTTCTCCTGTATTTGCAGCATTTCCTCCTCATGCTTCACTCAATTTGGACAGTGAACATAGACTGTTTACTTTTCTATGACAACTTTGCTTTCAGAACTTTTTTTTGTGGGGGTTTCTGTGCTTGTTTGTTTTTGTTTTGTTTGTTTGGTGGGTGTTTTTGGTGATTTTTGTTTGCATGTGTGTCATTTTACACTCTGGGAGACTCTTTCAACCTGAGACCAAAAACTAGCGTTTCTATTCAGGTTATGTCTTTTAGTGTGTTTGGTTTTAAACCTTAATTTTTATCTTGAAAAAATTTTACCCATCCATGCCTTAAATTGATTCACAATCTTCTGAAAATTGCCATTCCTGATAATGCAGCTGATGAGCCAGTTGCTACCCTCCTGATTTCTGGGGTTTACATGAACATCACAGTTTTATGTGCCTCTTAATCATCTTCAGCTTTACAAAAACCCCCAGTGACACAGTTTAAGATATACTTGATGCACCTGAAAGGGTAAAAAAAAATAATCAAGAGAAGTTTGAATTCTGAATGCCAGTTTTACAGAGTCAGCAGCAGCTTTTTTTTATCAGCTAAGGATCACAAGGCCACTTTTGTCCTTAGCTGCATTTTAGAAATAATAAAAATGGGCAAAATAAAATGAAATCAAATAACTAGCAAATATTTTTCTCCTATTTATATCAAGTTTTTTATGTTGACCTGACAGGCACAGGGCAAAACAGATTTTGAAGATATAAATGAAGTTCCTGAACATTCAGACCTTTCAGTCTACTTTATCTTGTCTCTTGAGGCATCTCATTTCCAGATAAGAAAATAGACCTGGATCTTTTAGGCAGGAAAAACACAAAGTACAATTTGTTTTTTAACTAATAGCATACATTGCCCCAGGTTTATTGATATCTATCTTCCATGTCTCAAAAGCCAATAAATATTCGTGGGACTGTATTGTTTTATTAGCTTAACCTGCAATTGAAAATATATTTTTGAGGTTTATAGTGTGATCCTGGGAACTTCAACTGGCCTCCCAGTATACAAAGGAAAGTGCAACAAACTTCACGTGGCAGCCAAATCTGTCACTGAAAGAAGCTCTGCTGTATCCTGGCTGCCTTAACAGCAGGCTGTTTAAGAGCAAAGGATCACAACATCTGCTCTACCCATGGGTGCTTTTTTCCAGTGTTAATTTTTGAAATCCTTTCTTCCCCAGTAATTCATGAAAATATGAGTTAGAGCCCAACTTTAAAATATACAGATTTTTGACACTAGAAGGTGATAAAATGAGAATAGAGAGAAACTTCTCTATGTCTCCATGTCCTTTTCTAGCCTCCAGCTCCATGCTGGGGATGCCACTCCCACAACAAGCCAAAGGTGTGTTCTATTAACATTTCTCTCTTCTTGTCGCTGTTTCACTTCTGTGTCATCAGTTATCACTTTGGCCAGCACTGTTCAATTTGTAAACACTTGGCCTAAAAAGGTAATCAACCTTTTTCCATCCCTTAGTCCTGAAGTATGATAGTGGCACCCACCCTCCAATATTCAATAATTCAGCATTTGTCCTTATAGGCATAGCTGAGGAATTGCTGCTTGAGATGTGGGGTCTGACACAAATTATCATAGATGGACCAAACAAAACCATCCTTTAAAACAGATTCATAACCCCTGGATTTCAGCTGTCACACAAAGGAGACCTTCTCACCAGCTCTCCTAATTTTCAAGCAAGCACGTTAACATACTCAGCCTCTCGGCAGCGCCACACAGGAGAGCTCACATAATGAGCTAACATAATGCATGTTTTTCTTAAAGAAAGATCTGCAAAAGTGTTTTAGAGGAAATTAACTCTGATTAGCAGATCTGGAATGAACAACTTTTTTTTTTTTTTTTTTTGCTAGAGAGACCTTATTCCAATTAGGCAGATACAGTGCAGAACCTACTGGATCAGCAAAATTGTTTAGGAACGTTTCAAGGACACTTGGCAGCCTGAAACACGGATGCATACTCTTACACATTCAGGAATTACTTCCTTGCAAAACTCCAGCTTTTCTAATGAAATGAAAGAAAACCTTAGATTAAATTAAATCTAAATACCAAAGAAATTAACAAAATGGCAGTATTAAGGTTCCTATAACTTTATTTTAATTGCTTATAAAGTATTTTCTACTTATAGCTTATTAAATATCTATGTAAATAATCTGTTTGTGGTAAAAACATGCCCTAGAAAAGAAAGGATGACAAAAAGTAGCTTTTGGAAATTCAGGGAGTTAATTTGTTTTTAATTTCAACATCAGTGTTTCAATATTTTGTGAGATTTAGTAAAATTTCACATCCTTGAAAGAAAGAGAAAAAGCATAACTGTTAGAGATTAAGATGTAAATTTTCTTAATTTGGAGCTATTTTGCTTTAATTGATCAGGCTGGTGGGGTTAATACACAGAGACTGTAGAAATGCATAAAACCATTCTGTAATAATATAACAAGTTTTCAAATAACAATTTTAAGAGTCAGTTTGAAAGCAATTCCCATAGCCATTATTTATATCATATCCAGAATTATGCTATTAACAACCATTCTACAGTGCTAAGTAAGCCTCAAACATTTAATAGTAGTGTAAAAAGTGTAGTAATTTTTAGTTTCCTAAAGCTAACTTGCATCAAAACCTCCCCTCAGGAAGTAAGTCTGAACCAGCAAAGCACTAACCTTCAGCACAACAGCAAATAATACAATTCCTGCTCCAACAAAACCATAATTTCTCAAACATATACAGGAGAGTCCAAACTTTCTGACCATGAACCAACATCCAAAATCACATTGTCATGCAACACAGCACGTGTTGGAAAATGAAGGGAAGAAGAGGGGCTGTGAGGGCTGTTGCAGGTGAGCTGTGACAGTGATTTCCTGGGGGACCAACAGCACGGAGAGATGGCACTGTCCGGACCTGCTTTGGAAGCCCCTGCAGCCTCCTTGTGTGCCATGGCTCCTCTGCTCTGGATTGCAGGGGAGACTGTACTGTTGCTAGAAGAGCAGAGCCTTCCACTAGGTCACGTATTATGGTCATAGCACGTGAGCTAAGGGGCTGGTGCATGACTGGGGAGTGGTCAGGGGCTGCAGGTGGGACACTGCTGCCTGTGGCACCTACGGAGCTCTACTGTCAAACTGGACAGGTCCTGGTGAACCTTTGTGCAGTGCAACACATGTAGGTGCTAGTTTTGTTTATTTGTGCTGGGAAAAAAGCTGTTTCTAGAACATCAGTTAGTGAACTGCAATGGTGAAAACCTCCAAACATGATTGTGAAGCACTTTTGGAGTGACCTCCACAGCAGAAAACATCAGCACACGCAGCACTGATAGCAACATTTGCATTCCTGGTTCAAACAGCAGGCAGGAGTGCAGAAAGTATCAGTCCCAATAGGTTTCCCCTCTTCTCTGCCAACCTGCATTCAGTCCAGGGAACCCTCCTGTGTGTACATGACCTATCAAAATACTTTGAAAAAAGCGAATGGTGGCAGTGCTCCATTTCCCTGCTGTTCTGCGGAACTGCACATGTCGAGGGCGTGGCTGTTTGCTACCATGTCTCCCACCTGGACCCATGCACCAAAGAGGCATCAATAGCACCTGGCTGCCAGCTGCCCATGGCTGGGAAGCTGTGGGAAAGGCCTGCTACCAGCCAGGGGGGCACAACAGCCAACCCTGCTCGAAATAAAGGTGCAGAGGGCAGGGCAGGGCAGCTCTGGGACAGGGCAAAGCTCCGCTCACTAGGTAGGACTAGGACCCAGGCAGGGATGAAATCTGCATGGATCACTTTGGGTTACAGACCATTTTCACTTGTTTTGATCAAAGGTCAGTAGAGTTGGCATTTAGCAATAATTTGTTGAGCCAGCTTGCGAGATGCAACAATATTTTCCAGTACTCAGAACACAACTGTAGTAGCAGCTCAGAGAAATCAAGTTATAACTATGACATGCTGAGTGCTCAAATAACTGTTATTTTGACAGACTAGCCCAGATTCTCATCTCATTTCTTGAGAGAAATGCTGTATTATTTCATAAAAGAACTCCTGCAATACCCATTTATGTCAAAATAAGAACATAATGTAGACTTGCAGTCAAGGATAATCAAAATTTCTCTCAAAAAAAATTTCTGTGTTATGCTTGCATCTTGAGAAACCTGCTAGGGTTGGGGTCAAAATTTCAAAGTTCGCATTTTGTGAAGGAGTATTTTTTCTTGATGTATTAGCAGAATTATAATTTGGTTTTTGATGTTTTTGAATGTGGACATATTTTTTTTCCTGCCTTTGCAGTGTAAAGGAACGGGTGCAATGCTATCAAACTATAAGCATCTGCAGGGAAGACAATACTAACCTTTGGCTTTTCCTGGTGACTTCCAACTGATTGAGGAACTAGGTCAGGAGAAATGTGTCTCTATCCTCTTTATGCGAGAGATAAAAGATGTGATAACTAACATTGTTCCAAATTCCTGCAGCCATTTAAATCTTTAACTCTTTTGAATTTTGATAAGAATTACACACACATCAGTGATAAGTAGAAGTCTGTATTAGATTTTCATTAGCTATAATTCCCTCCTAAGACCTAGAAGCTCATACTACGGACACAAACATTGTAAAAAACCATTTGGTTTTGCTCATGTAGGACTGAGCTATTTAAGTGAAGAACTGCACTACAAATCTTCCAAGAACAGATTACTAGAGAGTGATGTATTTGTTATTTCCTGCCAGGACAGAAATGTTATAAATAGTAAGCTGAATGAGCAGAAATGCTACAAAACCACAAGAACTGCTTGGCCTTTGAGCATTGCACTCAGGTGCATAGCAGAAGCAAAAGATGCAGGCTGGGCCTGGGGGGGGGAAGACCAACCAAAATGGAAAATGGTAGCCTGGATTTCAGGGTGTATTTTGCAGTAAACTGAGGCTTCTTTGTGTATCCAGAACAGCATTATCCATCTACTATTTACATAAAAATTGAGCAGTTTCTGAATGCCGTGTTCTATGTGTGAACTCAATAGCAGCTCTGTACGAATGTTCTAAGATGACACACAGTGCATTACACAGCTCATTTCTCATGAAACATTTGTAAGCTGCTGGCAGATAATGCATCTTGAGAAAATATCCAGTATCCAGGTTCCTTCAAAAGAAAAGAATTTCATTTCTACTCTGAGACCTCCATAGTTAGAATGTGTCAAGTTTAGCAGTTACTAGTTCATTGCTAATGTTTACTGTACTAAAATCCAGATATGCTACTACTAGTGGTCAGCAGCAGCATTCCCAAGGTCCATAAGATCCGTATTTTAAGCCATATGTTTCTCAATGACAAAAGGTAAAAAGATGACTGCAAATGTTATGTCAGAAAAGTAAAAGAGCTAAAAGGAAAAAAAAAAAAAAGAGAACAAATTTTTTCTTTTTTAAAAGAATTTTTTGTTAAAACAGGTAGAGTTCATGTACCAAGAATTTTATAGTCACAACAAGTGTCATATGGTTAGTTAATATCTGATGTGCACTGGTGTCTTAGCACTATTGTTTGTGCTTTGCACTATACTCTAGCAGATGAGCTGATTAACGCCAGTTTCAATTGGTCCTACTCCTGGCTGTATCAATTTTTCATCAACTAATAAACTTTGCACACATTTCTACAGTTTAGATGATGAGTCTTAGCAATCTGATCTTGTTCTGACAGAAGACTGCATCAAAGTAGCAAATAAATATGAATTTGTGTCCAGCTATTGATCCTCTCTCTACAAAAGCTGTCCCTCTGGCTTGTACTCTCCCTGTCCATCACTTGGCCTGGTACTGGATGGGTGACTTGTCCTAACTCCCCACTTTAGAGCTGGAATCAGCAAACAGGGGGATGCCCTGAGCACCACTGGAGCTGTGACCTCCAAGAAGGACTTTCTCTCCCACCAACTGGAGGATTTCTGCCCCTGGGTCCCAAAATAGTTGCGAGACCTCTCTATCCACCGCGCTGCCTTAGTGCGTTGCGTTACAAACTCGCAAGGGCAATCAGACTTTTCTGAAAAATCCAAACTTTTTAGAAAACTAGTATGGGATCAGATTAGTGACAGCACAATCTCCTAAAGGGAGCAGCAGAAACTCACTATGCACTAGAGCTAGGACGCGCCCATCTGAGAATGTTGTCCCAAGCATTTGATACGTACGGAGCACAGGGCCAGGCCATGTTAATCCAGGGGAACGTTAATCCCCATCTGTCAGGACGGAGCAGTGCCTGCTCCCAAGTTGTCTGGCCCCGTGCCACAGAGCACAGGTGCCCGGCAGTAACAAGTTTGTGACCAGCCCGCAAAGCACAGCAAGCAGCGTTGCTTCTGCAGGAGCTTCTGCTCACGTGACAACACAGAAAAACAGCCAGAGAGAAGCTGAGTAATGCTACTGGAGGTGGTATAAACTCTTCACTTAGTGTCTAGCTTTCAGCAAAAATTGGAAAATGATTGTGGGTTCTTGGATGTGAAAAAGGATGTCACATCCTGGCTTTTGCTAAGAAACACCAGCCTTAAAGCAGATGCATCAGCAACCTGTGAAATGGGTTTGGGACAGAAGTGCCATCTGGCTCCAGGCAGTCCTTGAGTTTGCCCTTGAGTGCCTGGGCTGTCAGCAGTGCCTGTCCCTTCTCTTCTCCATAGAACATCACTCCAAAGCAGCTTCATTAGCCAGGTGAGTGGAACAACTGCATTGCTGCCTGCCTTGTGGGGAGTTCCAGCACGGGAGTTCGTTACACTATCACTGTATTGCTTCCCCAGAGCTGGTCCTGCCTATGGTTTGAAGATATCCCAGTTGGGAGCAATTTTATAGCAATCTTACCTTGCTAGTTATTAATTTCTTTACTTTCCAGAAACTATTAACCATGCAGTTATTCCCTCTCTGTAGAAATACTTATATTTCAATAATTGTAGAGCAGGTTACACTGGAATGAATTTTGTTTAGTGTAGAGCACTAAATGGCAGTATTGTTTTATAGTGAAATCCATTTTACTACAAATAAAGTAGGTCTCTTAGCAAAAAAATTCTGTCAAGAATTGACCATCTCTGTTAAATTTTGGAGCACAGAGTTTAACGTGCCTCTGTACACATGCACATTATTCCTTTTGGGCTGTGTTCTTATAGCCAGTCCATCATGGGACCACACCCAGGGTCTACAATTTCAAGGTAGTGACTCTATGATTACCTACATGAACTTGCAGGAATTTAATCTTTCCCAGTGACTTTTTCTCCCCCCTCACTTCCCATTTATTGGAGATTATGAATATAATATATAAGTAAGGTGCTCATCTTTGCCTTGTTCTTTTTCACAGCTATGTCCATTGACCAACCCCATGGCAGTTTGTTTTGTAAACACATATTTCTGCTCAGCACCAGAACTTTCCTATGACTTAGTATTCTGTATACCAAGGCAGCACAGGGAGCACAGTCTTGTTCCTTAAATCTCTGAATTGGCTGTTACTTAAACACATGCCATGTTTTAAGGTCAGGGTGCTAAATACTTCTTTTAAGATGTTGACAAAATAGAAGTATTAGCAGGGACAAATATTGCTTTAAAGTCCTGTCTGTTTTCACAGGTGCTTTCCTGAAAAAGCAGCTTGAGGTTTTTTCCCTTCTATGAAATTTCCTGACCTTTGTTTTAACACCTCTCCGGAGCCTTGTGGGTCACAGGACCACGCTATCGAGTTTTCCCACGGTAATTCCAGGAATAGCTCCAAGATATGAATCATTATGTCCTGCCTTGATCATCAGATGCTTATGCAGCCTGTGTAATGCCCCATCTGGATAACTCTAATTCATACATTTGGGGGCCTTCCTGCTATTTCCCTGAAGCTGCCTGTGGCTTGTGCACAACTCTGTTGCCAATGCAGTAACCAGAGCCAAAATCTCAGTGTGAACTGAAAGAGGTTCATTGCCTTGTAATGAAGTAGAGGATTCAGTTCTGTCTCACGCAGTGTTGCCCTACCACACACATGAATGTTGGTTTGTTCACATGCCCTGTGGCTTTTCCATCACTCGAGGTGAGGACATGCAGCCTTCCTTCCCAGTCAGAGCTACAAAAGAGATATTATTGCTCCTTGTTGTTATTTCCCAAATTTACTGTCTAGCCCTGTTAATACTGTCTGAATGCCTATGCCTTGCTGTTCCACACCACTGGTCTGATTCCAGCCTTGTGCTTCATGGAGCACTGATTTATTCAGGCACAGAGGGCTACGAGAAAGCAGGAACACGTGCTTCTTCATGCTACAGGACACCTGTTTGCCCTCGCCTGCCAAATAACATTTTGTTCACGACAGTTGTGGTTGCCACCAAGACAGATTGAATTACAGCAGGTGCCTGGGAAACCCAGGAACTTTTGGGGGATAGAAGTCTATGCAAAGTAAAGCACTTACTGTGTTTGAAGCCAGCTTACACTTGGAAAGACTGGTGAGGACAAAGTGAGCCACAAGGAAAGGAGCCTAATGGAGCTTGTGAAAACAACATTCCCATAGGGCCTGAGCCACCAGCTGCATGTGACTGGATGGAAATAGGGTATCAGATGCCTTCTTTGCTTGAGAGAAGACAGAAATTAAGTTTGCGTGTCTGAATATGGAGAATGAAACATTGTGTTGTGGCAAGAGGGGCTCTGTGAGTTGGTGAGAAGCTGGTGGGGTGGATCTGAGGCTGCTGCCATGCTGTGGCCTGTACTTGACCACCAGCACCAGCTGGTGGTGCTCTTAGCAGCGTTTTGATGCACCTAAAAATGTACAGAAAATATAATTTCCTTATTCTCATAAACACTACACTCAAAAGCCTGCAGGTTCTCAGAAGAGAACTGGTTCAGACCACAGTCTGAGAATCCACTATCACAAAACCAAAGCCCCAAACATTATGGAAGTTGGTTGTAGCTCCTACTCTAGATCTACATAAAAACCTGTAACAGATGCCATCTGCCATGAGAAGTGGAAGCAACATTTCCTGGTAGGACTTAAATATCAGTCAAATGACATCCAGCAAGGTGCAGACTGCGTTCATGAAGGTTTCTTTTAGACAGAAGCATTTACACAGTGGGGACTGTGTTGATGGTAAGAACCTGCTTGACAGACAAAATGCATTTACAAAATAATCGAGATGTATACAGTGATAAAAGGGAACTAACCAGGAATATTTAAAAAATATATAGTGTAGGAACTAAAAGACCTAAGAATGATAATACAGTTACCATTAGTTGCAAACAATCATTTAAAAAGTGTGAGCAACCTTATTCATTTTAAAAAATGTTTTAGTATGTGATCAAATATATCTGTTGGTGCCTGTCAGGCATGTAAAAAACTCAAACAAGAATCCTTCAGATGTAAGCTGCAATATTATAATTGTCTTAATCAGATACACAACTAATAACTCTATTTTTGGTAGGGAATATCAAAATTCTATTATTACAATCTCTGTGCAACACAGAGGCAGAGAAAGCTTTCTCCTTGAAAATTCAGTACTACCAAAATAAATCTTGCTTCTTATTAAAAGTTTTGTCTTAACTTCATTTCTGCATTTTTGGGCGTAACTTTAGAATAGAAAATTATCTTTTTAGAAACCTCAATCCTCTGTTTTCTAAAATTCTCCTGAGAGTAGGAAGGCAAGCCCTGGTGTGAGCAGAGCTCGTGGGGAGCCCAGGCGTTGGCAGGAAGCGATGGGGGCTGGGCTCTCTGACTGCAGTTGCACCCCGAAGGGCTCTGCGGGTGCTGCTTATTTTTAGCAGAGTATCAAAGCCTGTGGTCTGAACCAGGAGTGCAGAGCTGGTTTAGCTCTCATTGACTCTGCCTGCAAAGCGCACAGCAGCACTTGAAAAGATCAACTTCTTGGTTTAGTTCCTCGTGAAAATGGTGCTGCACATCCTGGGTAAATTGTGTGGGTCCTGCTGAATCTCACAGTGGAAAAACTACATCTGTCTAGGACTTGTGAACTCTAATAAAGAGAGAGATGTAACACAGAGAAACCTTCATGGGACAGTTTGCAACGTGCAGTGGTTTTTAAATGTTGTACAGAATTCAGCAGGCAATTATACCACGGAATAAGATGTCAAAATACATTCAAAAACACTGATTAAAAAATAAATGTTGTTAAATTATACAACCCTGACGAATAACAGAACCTGATTTAAATGAATACATGAAATTTTAAAGGGACTTCCATGTGCCAAGAAAAAGAATAATAGAAAGCAGGTGCTAAGCACTCTAAGAAATAGGTTGAGCTTGATTTACAAAAGACTGAATTTAAGGAACAAGAGCTAGGTAACTTAATATGAATGTAGGTGTATGGTGGATTACTTGCATAGAGATGACAAATTAACTGCTAATAATATGTAGTATTCAATAGTAAGAAATAATAATAGTTATCCAAGATTAATCTGAAGCAATATCTAATAATAATTAGTTTTATTATAATCTATGATTATCTCACGACCTAGTTGACCTTTGGGTTTTTGTTGATGTCAATAGCTTTTTTACTCACACATCTTTAATCTCTGGTTCCATGACCCAGAATATTACAGACTGGATGTAAAAGTTTTCTCTTAATTATTGATAAATCTGCCCTTCCTCAAATTGTAATAGCAGTCACAATAATTGAATTAGAACTTAATGAAACAGCAGTTTTGGGCTTAGTATTTTTTTTTTCCAAATTAAAGGTTTTATGCATTAACTTTAAAGAGGAGAAACAGGGCAGAATTTTTAGCTGGGCTTTAATGACAAATTATTTTCAAAGAATAATAATTTTTCAGATTCAAGAAGAAAAATCCCTTAAGTCTTTAGGGAAATAGGATTAAACCAAGATACTTCAAATCATATCAGCCTTGAAGTAATAGAAGCTTTCCTGATAGCCTGAGATTAGAAGGGAGAAAAGAACAGAGCCTGTTCTCAGGCTGGGAAGAATACAAGCTGGGAGAGATATGTATTCATTCACTACACAAGTGACAGCACTTTATATGATTTTTGGAAATCAGAGAAAGGCTTGAGAATCCCCACTCACTGACTACATTACTGAGAAAAATTATGTTTCTTCAATATATATTTGGAAAAAATAGAAGGAGAGGGAGCTTGAGTGGATAACAAGACAAAATGTATGAGTTCTTAACCAGAATACTTAGTTATTTCAGTGATAGGCAAAAAATAAATTATTTAGCCATAAAACAGAGAGGGACATTTAGAGTCGCTCCAGGACAGAGCCTGAGCACGGCAGGACCCAGGATGGTGAAGCCTTAAAATATGAGCCTCAAAGCCAAAGCAGCTATTGCTGGACCAGTTTCAGCTACTTAACTGAAATGTCACAGGTTCCATTTCATCAACTGCTGAAATGAAGTTCAAGAAGTGCACCAGTAACACTGACAATTTTGTTTCTAACAAGTGTATTACAGAGAGCTGCTCAGCTTCTCTCAACACAAGTGGAGCCACCAGCAGTGCTCACAGACATGCTTCCTAAAGTTAACATGCAAAGGTGTTTGTTCCTATGAACGTGAATACAGGAAGCTTTCAAGGATCAGTGGTCAGTTGCAGACGTAATTCTAAGATGTAGAAAAATTTTCTGAATTGACATTTTCAGAAGTTTGAGGAGCTGAGACACTGAAGCTGATTTGTTGTACACTAACCATAGTCTTGGGACAGTTGCTTATATTTCCACAATCCTTTCTATAAAATTTTGGAGGGAGATTTTTGTTTGTGAGGTGGTGGTCTTTTCTATTTGACTTTTTTGGGTGGGGGGAGGAATGGAGTTTTTGCTTGTTTGGTTTTGGGAATTTTTTGAGGGGGGACTGTTTGGTGTTTTAGTTTGTTTGGGTTTTTTGCTTCATTGTGGTTTACTTGTTTGAATTTTTAAAAATATTTAGTAAATAGCTGAGAGTGATTATTGGTTTAAAAACAAAATTTAAAAACTTCCAAAAAAGAAATTTGATACAGAGTGGTGTTTGGTTTACAGTTGGACTTGATACCCTCAGAGGTACTTTTCAGCGTTACTGATTCCATGATATCACTGAGGGGTCACATATAGAGAGGGTGCTAACCAGGCTCGAGTTCTAGACTCAGTTACATGCCGTAGAGTTAAAAATTATGTGCACTTATGAGCAAAGGCTGTGTCCATATCCATAGGGGCTGTGACAAACAGGGGCAGAACTTCCCTCCTCCTCCACCAGGCAGGCCCACTGCACCCTGTAAGGGCTTATTTGCAGGAGAAAGCAGATGGTGTTTGTAGTGCTCCATTCCAGCTGGGATTCTGCCAGGGAAGGGCAGCCTTAATTTTTGTCCCCTTTTCACCATGACAGCTTTGCCAGCCTGGCTCTCATCACTTGTTTTTTGTGGCAGTGTTAGCTAGAGGAGGATTACAGGGCAGCGATGTTGACTTGTGATGCTACAGTTGTTCTTTGGGTGAGCAAAGAGATTTGCTTGCAAAGCTGGGAGTTAAGCATAGAAGATGCAAGAGGTGTGAGTTGTTGTTCAAACACTGAACAAAACAAAACAACCAACCAAAACTAAGAGTCTCATTCAGTAATTTCAACTAGGAGAGCTTGGCAACTTGCTCACTCAAAATAGCATCATAAAGTTAAGCCAAAATCAGCTGTCTCGTGAGCTATCCTGGCTGAGCCCAGACAGCCTTCTCTTGGAAGAAAACACCTTTCTGGATTTCTGAGACAGTTTCCTAAGACACAGAACAGACTAACATCTCTGTTGCCCTCCATTAGCTATCAGTGCATTCAGACCAGTGTACATGATAAAAATAATTTCACTGAATTAAAGGGACAGAAACTGAGAAGAAAAGATTAAGTGATATATATTTTCTTTGCTGAATGCCTCACATGTGTTTGGCAGGTATGCTGGAGTGAACACAGCCTGCCTCCAAGAGATTGCATGGGAGTTTGACTCCAGCCTTTCCAGCACTTTGTGAATAGACCTAATGTCACAGGCTGGATAACTACAGAATTGTGTTGCTGTTCACTTTAAAGCATATCCCTTTGTTACCCATCACTTCAAGAACTACTTATTTCATGAAATGAGCTTTTCTAGTGTCAATCCTTCCAACTAAACAAAAAAGGAGATGAAAAAAAGACTATTTCAAAGTCTGTTCTTCGTATACGAACAAATGATACGGAGTGAAATACAGTATTGTTCAAGCTTGAGAGGTGAATTGGTATCCAGCTAGGACTGAAGCAGCCCTTAACAATAACACCTGATAGTTCTCATTACACTGCAAATGAAAGTGTTTCACAAGGATCACTTGAAAGGCTCAAGTAAGATATATTGTTAGCATTTTTCTATTTGGAAGATCAGTGGGATAAGGAACAGATTAAACTACCAGAACCTGTTAAAGGGACTAAATTTCACAAGCACAAATGAACTGGATGAGCCAAAATAATCTCTATCTGTCCTGTTTTCCTGTACTGAGAAAGGAAACCGTTCTTTAATCCTGGATGACATTTGTTTAGACAAGAAAACACCCCAGAGCACAGTCCCTGCAGGAAGAGCCCCGGGCATGTTTCTCTGCAGCAGGGGCAGCCCCAGAGCTGCTTCTCCTTGAGGTGCCCATCCTGGGAAGGGAGCTCCCAGCACGGTGAGCCTTAGCAGGGCTGGTGCAGCAGCCCTTGGCTTTCAGAGGTGGGACTAGAGAAGGGCAGGGATGCATCAGGGCTCCTCTCCACACACACTGGCTGCCCACACAAGGGTCTGGTATTGCACAGAGGTTTCTGCAATGATCCCCGAGAGGGGAGGAGGTGTAAGTGCTACAGATGTTTCAATCTTTTTGTTTTCTTTGCATAATTCCTTGACCAGTTTATTTTCTCTTTTGCTGTGGTTTTACAGGTTTGTCTTTTGATGTGGTTTATGTGTTTCATCTAGGAAGGCCGAATGGACTGCGCTGCTGCCCTTGTGAATACAAACGAGCAGGAAGACAAAGAAACCACAGGAGAACCCATTTTACCAATCTAACAGGTCTTTGGAGCTAACTAAGCAGATTATTGGATGCCATTCTTCATGGAACCTTCTCAGCAAACACTTCACAAAATACAGGCCATGGAGTAACGTTTCTAAGCTCTCACTGACTTTAATTTGCATGAAATCAGGCTCTCCTGGTCCTGCAGAAGGAACTTACAACCTCTTTATTTTTCTCTCCCTTCCCCCTCAAGCCCTCCCAACACCATAACATCAAGATAAAAATACATTTCCATATGTTGTCCTTCTAAGGTTCCCTCATCCTGAACCACACTCATGAGCAGAAAGAGAACTGGAATTCCCTTTGCCCTTGGCCTCGTTGCCAGCTGGAGCTCTGGTGTCAGCAAACATCCTGAAAGCACCCAGACCATCAGCTGGGACCAAAAGCACCAATCCTATTCTCTTTAATAAAGTGACCAGAGCTCTAGAACTACTTTTAAAAGATCCTTTTTGTTAAATAAATTAAATGTACTGGGAGATACCAAAAAAGGCTGGTGTGGAAGAGCAAGGTATTAAGGAAATAGAAACTAGGTTTTAATGGAACAAAAATCCCTACTGAAATGCCTTATTTTCACATTGCTTCAAACTGTATTAACATGAATCACCTAGGCATTGTATGTGAAAACCAGAAATCCCTCTTTTTCCTTTTAAAAGAAACAGTGAAGAGCAAACTAGCTTAATGTCATTTGATTGCCTGAATAGAAACTAAGCAGGAAGAATAATTAATCCTCTTTGCCAAACATAACATATAAAATCTTAATAATTCTTAAAATGGCACTTATTGCTGAAATAAAAGTGTTTTGGTGCTTCTAAATGGAAGGAGAGGCACAGAAATTACATTTTTGCATTTTATACCATACTTAACAACATCAGCTCATGGCTTAGCTCTGTGTTTGCTTTGAATTAAAATCTCAGTAAAAGCTCAAGCTTTGCTCTTTTGGGAATGTCAGTGTAGTTTAAATTACATTATGTAGAGGACCAGAGGGTAAGGGAAACTGAATGGAAACTATCTCAGGGATGATAAAGCAGAGATCTTCACAGGGAAAGCAGGAGCTGCAGAAAACAACAGCATGAGGTAATGGCAAATGTGCTAGATCTTTCTCCAGGAGGATCTGAAGGAGATTAGAAGGAGAGGGACTAAGATAATAGCATTTGAAATTAATCGTGTTTATTATAAAAATGGCCTTGTTTGACATCCTATTTCACACAAACAGCGGCTGCAGCGCTGCTTTGGCAGGCGGTGACTGCTGAACAGGGGCCCCTGGGGTGGCCTTAGGAACACTCAGGAGAGCTGCTGGCTCTAGGGCAGGGCTCACCCTGCTTTTCTCATCCAGGAAGGTGCGTGGTGAAAGCAGCAGCCCCCAGCACTGTGGCTGAGCTCACTGTACCAGGCCCTAAGGAACAGCAACCCTCTCATCCTCCTGGCTTCTTCAGTGGCTCTTTCTCCCAGTACAACTACAGGAGTAACTGTAATGATTTTATAAACATTTCAAATTACGGGTTTATCTGAATAATAAGAGCTTCACAGCAGTGAAATCCAAGTCTGCACCTGGCCTTCAGCATGGACTGAAGAGAAGAGCACCTGGTTGACTCTGTAACACAAAGTATAAAGGGATGATTGTCATGCTCTGCCCTGAGAAGGAGTGAAATCAGTGTGTTTTACCACATTTAGCACACTTAGGTTGGCGTTAGTACTGTCAGGACTTGAAAAGGATAAAAGCAGCTTTAGCCAAGGTGGTGGCTTTTATCAGAGCTTTATTGCCACTGCTTACTGCTTTTAAACTTCATCATAGTTGGAAGGCTGAAGCATATGAGGACATGAGTAGCTCAAGTCACTTGTGAGAATCAAATGTGGAGTCTCAAGTCACTCCAACATTTTAAAAAATGTTATCCTCTGCTTTGCAGCTCTAGTCATGTAATGAATAGGGTATAACAAGGATAACTTCATCCCTTTAAGTCACAATCCTCTTAGGATACATCCATCTTTTCCTTGGTGCAGTCATATCCAATTTCAAAGCTCAGGTCTTTTATCACTCACACAGTATCTGCGAGACTTAGACAAGCTTAATAAAAAATTCTGTAATACACAGTAATCAATATTTTCCAGAAAAAAGTATGTTGACTAAAAGGTTCACTGAATGGAGGAGGATGCTGTAAGACCTTTACCTGGGGTATCCAACAGTGGGGTTTTGGGTGAGGACCTCTGGATTCTGGTTTGGCTACCTGTTGAGGGCTTGCAAAGCAGTCCCAGTGGTGCTCCCTGCCATGTGTGGTTCCCTGCTCAGACTGCAACACACACCTCCCTGCACAAATTTGTCTTAATAACCCCTCATTATTGAAATCGAAACCTCCACGTCTCAAATCAAAACACAGAACTGTCACATAACTTATTCACATGAACTCGTGCTTGCAACAAATAGAATGAGAAACTTCACACATTTTGTAGTTAAATACCATCTACTCTTCACTACAAAGGAACTACTGTACTTCACAGCCATTCCATCATCAAAAGAAGCCAGAGAAAGACAAAGAATGTTCAAATATGAAATTAAAAACACAGAACAAGTTCAACATAGAGTAACTGGGCAAGAAGCCTCTGAAAACGCACTTCAGATGAGAAGTCAGCAAGAGTTTAAACTCAAGTCTTTATGTAGGCATTTATCATAATTTTCTCTGCCTAGTAGCAAGATTTGTCAGCCCATTCAGACTGCCATTATCATTGTCATCCACACCATACTCCACTGAGAGTAATTGACCAGTACCTGCCCTAAGTTTTTAGCTTCTCTGTGATCTTATAGCACACTTAGCTCATTAATCTTGTCTTTAAAACCTTTCCAGACATCAGAGTAGGCTTTGGCAATTTTGCCGGAGAACATTTCATAACCCATTCTTTTGCTAATTACTGGCTGAACACAAAGGTAAAGCCCAGCCTCATTCATTAAAAACAGACAGGGTCTTTGCATAGGCATCAAACAAGGCAGCAGCACCTTGTTCTGCATTCTGTGCCTCCTGCAGTCACTGCCTGAGCCCCGCACTGGTGCCACCTCTGTCCCACCAGCCACACTGCTGGGGACACCAGCTGGGACACCCAGGAGGGCAGGAAGGAAGGCTCCAGCAGCACAAGGGCAACGCTGGCTGAGGGAAGGAGCACTTTGTGTCTGCAGGCAAATGCAGGGAGAACTCAGCAAGGGAAAACAGAGATCACCTTGCTTTTCTAGTCTGCCTTTGCCTGGAGCAGCAACCCCTCTCCAAAGTGCCACTTCGCTCATTCCCAGGACTAGACCCTGGTTCGTTATTTTAGGGCAAGGGGGGCAGCAGAGAATGGGCTGGGTTTGTTTATTTCAGACTAATTACTTTAATTATATTACTACTATCATCATAATTTTAGTAATCTGAACCAAGCAGTAATTACATAATATTAAAAAAAAACCCTTGTTAATCACCCTTCTTCTCCTGACTGCAGGTTTTATTCCAACAGGGGCTTTGCTGGAAAAAAAGTAAATCTGCTCTAGTGAGGCAAGTTTATGATGACATTTCTAACTATGTGATTGCCTTACTGTGTGACTAATGCATCTAAATGGAGTCTGCATTGCTGGTTCATCTCAGTGTATTACGCAAAAGGAAGAACAAGCATGATAAAATTATAAGCATATATTTCAGTGCACTGTAAAACACATGGACAAACAGTAAACAGTACTTGACCACTAGATATTTTTCTAAATCTCTTCTGAAGGTGTTAAAATCTGCCTTATGAAACAGGGATGATCTCACTAAAGGAGATCTGTAAGTTTATAATTTTTTCCTTGTAAACGAACATATTTTTGTCCGTTATTAAGTGAACTAATTTTTGTTGCTTTCATGCTTTATTGATCAATAGGACCCCTGTAAGCATTCACTGAAGCTGTCACACTTGTAGATGGATGTGCAGCATATAAATAAGGTGGATATGTTGTACAGGATATCTAGTCTTTATTTCTTTCACAGGCTCTAGAAGGGTTGCCCAAGGATCCCATATTGAAAGTCACTATATCAATGCATAGGCAGATTTTTAAAGCTAGTGAAAAATAAATTTACATGTCACACTTAGATCCAAACTCTTATTTCAGGCTCTGATTTTTGACTCATGGCTGGGTTTGAGGCTGAGCTGCATTATTTCTAACAGGACCTCTTGTTCTCACCTTGAGGTTGAGTATGCCTTGAAGGAGAACTTAACGCTCCAGTACCAGTGATGAAATGTCTGTCTATAAATACAAATGATCACAGCACATATGCTCTATTCTCTGAGCTTCAGGACTGCAGATTTCTTGTGTTTCAGGAAGCCTTGAACAGCAACATTAGTGTAAAGAATGGATTCCCCCCTCCTATATTTTGATGAAATAGGACCCAAAGGCAAAGGCCTTCACAAGTGATGTCCCTTCCATATTTTGTTCAGCCAGGAAAAAAGGCTCCTTGAAGACGAGGCTTGTGGAAGTTCCCACAGCATTTGGAGAGAGGTACAACAACTCCAAGTCCTACACAGGAAGAGCTGCATGGAAAGGAGGGCTACAGGGGCTCTCATGGGTGCACAACACAACTGGGATGGAGCTGAGTTCTCATTTCCATCAGCCACCTCAGCTCAGGAACATCAGAAGCTACTCAGTTCTGTGGACACCATCTGGCCAGCCTCTAGCATTTCTACAAATAACAAAGAGGTCAAATAGCATAAAGCTCAGTTTGGCTTTAGGTGGCTGAAGATCGAGGCCCAATAAACTTTACAAGTAGCTTACAGATTCTGAACTCAAAGAAGAACTGCATTTTGTGTACTCAGAGTTACAAGTGACCTGCTGATGAAGTTGATTACAAAGGTCAGCATGTAAGAGTTGAACACCGTTCCTTCCTTAAGGACATAACACAGCACCAACTTCATCCACGGATTAATCAAGCAGCTGACTCTGTGGGACAGGGTGCATCGGTGGAGTGCTGGTTGGAAGCTGGGGGTGGTTAGGACGGGGCAGCCCTTCTGGGTTAAGAACATTTCTGTTCAGTGTTAGGTTCAGCATTACACATGCTGTGTACATAGAGGCACTGTTCAGGGTGCTCTGCCTAAGTAGGGGTAAAACATCTCAGACTTGACACTATCTCCAAAAGTTATCAGCAACAGATGGAGAAGGGGCGTGGGTCATACAGCTTTCGGTGGTGAAGAATGATGATACCAGCCTGCTTCATCAATCCCAAACTTAAACATCCTGAGGATGTGAAGAACAATGTTTCCTGGCAGACACTGGCACCAGTGAGGATGTGGCAAAGTTCCTGTCAAAGGAACCAGCAAAGGATAGAACTGATAACTTATCTAAAGCTGCTGAGCTGACAGTTAGTCTGCACCCATATGACTGACAGGCAGTCAGTTTATACAATGGGGTGTCTCACTTTTTAAGGGCAGGGACTTCTGAAACACCCCCTTCTAGAAGTGCATGTGGAGATTCCTCCCAAGCGCGGACAACCCTTGAGGTCACTCCTTTAGGCTGAGTGAAAGACGTTTGTCCATGGTCATTGATAAGGAGGAGTAACTTCAATTTCTACTTAATAATTATTTCACTAATATCACTGTTTACATCTTGCTTTAAAAAATAGTTATAACTGCTAGTATAGTGCACTGTCTATACTACATAGTAAATAATTCTGATCATGGTCTTTTAGTCTTCATCACAAACAAAATAAATCATGCATTTTTTATACATATATTTGTGCTTCCATAGTTATTCTTGCAGTACAAGGTTGTATAAAGGTTCAACTACATCTATGTAATCCTCTAGATATAAACTATTGACCAAGTGTGAGGCTAATATTGGATCCAGTAGCATTCAGACTCCTCTCTGAGGAGTTTAGAAAGCAAGAGGGTCCTTTCTGCAGCTCGTGACTCAACAGTGGGTCTTTTCTAAGAAACTTTGTTTGAAGCTTCCATTCTAACCACAGCAGGAACTCCAACATATTCCATGAGGACCCATTTTCTTATCAGGATGCCTTCCATAGGAACAGTAATCAAAACATCACCATTGCTTACTATGTGGGAGAATGGAAATACACTAATAAGAGTTACCCATCACCCCAAGAATGCTTTCTACTCTGTTTCCCCAAGTCATCCTTAGCCTTTAGAAAATCACAATGTCAAAGAAAAAAAAATCACTTATTTAAAACACTGCCATTTAAATAACAAAATTAAAGTATGGAAATTTATTATTTTACGGTATTAAAAAGACTGATATTTTTTCAACAATGTGTAAATGTCATTTAGTGTATATGGAAGAGAAAATCTGTTTCTGGAAACCTCTAGTCTCACATACTAAAACCATGCTAAAATTAGAATCAGAGCAATATATTTTAATTAAAATAGAGGTCTGAAAGAATATATTAAGTCTTGTTATTGTAAGGTATATTAGGATTCAGCTCCTCAGCCACACACAGAGCTCTGCTGATCTGGGGGCAGAGACTTTAAATCCAGTGGACACCAATGATTTTTTGGTGAGAAAACCAAATTTCATCTTTTCTTTCTCAGTGCTGTGGTTATGAGAGGCCTGGCAAAGACATGCAACTTGTGTAAAAGAAGAAAAGGTTTGACTTCCTACCCTGTGGGACTCTGGGACTTGTTGCAGGCCCACACCAATGAGATCATCTAAATGGATTCATTACCTTTAGTGCTGACCATACCTTCCTCTCCATACTCCAACCAGAGGATCTCTGGTACCAGGCTTTGTTAGAGCACCAGTTCTACCTTGGCTAGGTAAAATGCCTTCCAGCATCACTACCTCCATCCATAAGACAGCTCAGATGCCCCAAAGATGTCTGGGGCAGGTGGTATGCAAGGGCTGGCCTCGGTGACCTACAGCAAAATCTAGTTTTAAGCTTCACAGAATTTTTTTTTATTACCAGTATGGGAAGTCAGCATAGCTTCATGTGAACGTGTCCTGTAAAGGATTTTGCCAGAAGCAAAGACAAAAGGCAAGCCACGTGAGGCACTGGTTCAGCACCTGACACCAGTTTTCATCAGAGGATTATTTTGTAGGATACACAAGCCCTAGGGGAGAGGTTTCTAAAGGAACTTGCACCCAGCATTTCCAGCTGAGGCACTTGGAGCCAGTACCTGCAAGTGTGCTGAACCTGCATTCAGACTGAGTCCTGATGCTGAGAGGTGTCCAGTACCCTCAGCCCTGAATTTCCAGGGGTTTGAGTGCACTCTGAATTAACACCAAGCTTCCTGTCAGTTCTTTTTCCTTCTCCCGCCTTCCTCCTGTTTTATTACAAGTAATCCCATCCTGGGAATCCTAAATCACGTTACATGATTTTCTCTGTCCTATTATCAGTTTCTCTCTGTGGGAATAGCTGGCAAGTGCCAAATTTATTCTGTACAAATTGTTTTAAGGGAAGACTGATGTTTTTCAATCTTTCCTTAAATTGAACACTGTATCTTGCTGCTGAGGACTGCCTATCAGAGGCTTTTGACTTGCCATGCTCCTACCCTGTGTGGAGAATTAGATTGATGCTCTGTATTACTGAATAGATGTTGTGAACAGCTGGGAACACAGCTCACACCCACTTAGTGCATTTCTTCATTTTTAATATCTCTTCTCTTACCCCTGAACAAACTGCAGCACCATTACTCTGGCGGCAGGCAAAGGGCTGACCCTCTCACACTCTTCATCAATCACCATCAATACTCTTGTTTGTACAAAATATGGCTTAAAAGACAGTGTGCACCTGCGAGGGGAGGAGAGCAGGACAGACACCCAGTCACACCATAGCATTTACCACCAGAGACATGGACTACAAGGCATTGAGTGAGAGTACAGTCACACTACTCATCATGTCTACCCTAAACATTACTGGGCTAAAAAAAATGATTCACTTCTTAAATTCCTTTTTCCTCCCCTCATTTCCTCTGCCATTCCTCTCACACATGTGCACACACATGCCCATGCTCACATGCAGCTCTCCTCTTGAAGCTTGCCAATTGCCACAGATTCATCTTTCTAAGTACATAATTCAATCCACTGAACATTACGCTGTGGTAATGCTGATGAGCTCTTAATTCTTCTGTATTTATTGCAGCAAATTTATAACTGACCTTAATGAATCTTCCATTATGACGAAAATGTCAGTGCCAAATCTCTTAAGGAGGTCTGGCATACAGTGGTTTTAAAAGGTCAATATGTGGTGGGGTTTTTTGTGGTTTTGTTTTGGTTTTTTTTAATTAATAATTTAAAAAACAGGAAGTTATATTTTAAAAGACAAGATTACACACATATACACAAAATATCAGACTCATCTATTCAGGTCCTCAGTTGGCAGATTAACATTGTTACTTAACTAATGCTCAGAAGGCACATAGGAAAATTATTTTTTAACCAGCACTGCTGGTGTAGGTCATCAAGAGCCACGTAGTCACTTCTGCATGTTCATGAGGAGCCACCCTTCGTGAGAGCACGATCCAGAAGCAGAAGACAAATTGAGAGGATGGGATGAGTGTTGGGGAAGAGTGGCAGGACTTGTGTCCATCTGTAGGCAGCCAGAGCCATCACTTTGGTTCCTGACAACTGCCAGTAAAACTGATCACGTAGCTCATTTACATGGTGCAGGAAAACTTTATTTTAAAAATAGCTTTGCTGAGTTAGTGCACTTGCTACAAGTGAAGTAATTTATCTGTAAGATGCACACTTGTAATAGTGCCTGTGTAATATCCTGTGGTGGTTGAAAAGTCCCAAAGGGCTGGGCAAAGTAAGACGACATCACTGCTCTCATTTAATGGGTAGAAAAGGAAAGACAGCGGGTAAAAATTGTTCCTAGGATGAAAAGGCAGGTGAGTGGCTGAGGAAGGAAAAGCCAGTGATCAGGTTAACCAGGTTTTGCTGCTTTTGCTGCACATGTGCAGGGTAAATATCAAGAGAAAACTTAGCTTTTGGAGCAAAGTTTGTGTTCACTGGAAAGGTAAGCTACCCAAGAGAAGGGCTTGAGGGCAGACACAAGTAGCAAAATCTTACAAGGGTACATGAAAAACCCAACACTGCTAATGTACATCCTTTTCTAAAGCACTGGGATACACTGCCAGAACAGACAACTAGAGCACCATTTCTTCACCTGGACTTGGCTCAAAGTGAATTCAAGTCACCAAAAACAAATCGAGCCCCAACACTTTTGCCTACAGCTGACCACAAGAGCCCTCTTCAAAATTAAAGATGCCTGTTAACTTAACAAGCCCAAATGTGGCCTTTCCCCTTCTTGTCCCAGAGCTGTCTAAAACCAAAATGCTTCTTCCAACAAATCAGCTTGTGGCCTGAGTGAATTGTGAGGGGAAGAAATCAACACTGTCATCTACTCATGGAACAATAATTATCCCTTGTATGCTGGTCCAGAAGCAATACCATTATCAAAGGCATCATGCCTGTAAAATAACACTTCTGGGAATGGTGCCAGACTGAGGGCTCACGGCTTTTGCTCAGTTTGTAAAAACATATCAGCCTGAGCGTTTGTCCTGCTCCTGACTTTCCTATCAGGAACCAGATCCTCGGCTCATCTGTACCAAGCAGAACTATGGCAAGAACTGACCTGGAGCAGCCCCTGTGGTCAGCTAAGGCACTAGGTGCCCACTGACACCGGGAGGCAGGGGTTTCTTGGGGACACTAAAACAAGATGCTGTTGATAACATATTACGGGATCACAAACTTCTGCCTCCAAACCAGTCCACAGAAAGGCACCGTGGTACTGGGAACATCCCAAGGCCACAAAACCTGGTGACAAACCCACAGAGTGTTAGAAGGTCGCTAAAGACTAGCACAGGAAGACAAAACGACGGGAACAAAAGACAGCACTGTATCATCAACATCTCCCCTAGGAACGTGGTGGTCTTGGGATTTCACCATTTTGTTTCCCACATTGCTGTTTCCCTCAGGGTTGGCATCTGGCGAGGTGCTGAGCTGACTGAGAACAAGAGAGCCTGCAGACAGGAGGCTGCTCAGAGGCTGTGCCATGACAGCAAGGTGAAGGAAAAGAAATTTTAAAATAACCATCTGACACAAGAGTAATTGTGCACTTTTCTGGTCTCTGCTCCTTACCTGTGACAGATACAGCGTTAGGAAGAGGTAATACAGATCCAGGAGAACTTGTAATTTGGATTACATGGGGGATAATCAGATTGCCACTGGTTTTGAGCTTGTTGAGCTCATTTCTGACATACTGTAATTCTGAAACTAAGTTGTTGTATCAGCCAGTAAGTGACAAGTTCAGTGCTAATCTATAAAAATTACAGCCTCCTTACTGCTCAGCTCATTAAACTGACTCTGTCTCCCGGCCACTCATTCATCTTCATAATCATCCCCCATTCAGCTACTAACCTCCTCTGTGTGTGCAGTTTACAGTACATCAGGAAGATAAAGTGGACTGATATTTGCTTCTAAAGAGCAGTGGCTTTTAATTTTTACACACACTTTAAGTACAAAGATAAATAAGATAATTTGATATCACATTTTCAGCTCAAGCATTAGAAAAATGAGCACATATTCAGATTTTGTAGCAACATTAGCTTTCTATGTGTAGTTATGTTTATATAGCACAGCTGAAATATCCATGTCTGAAACAACACACTTCTTTAGCACTGTCCTGCCACAGAAACAAGGGGAGGGGCATGAGTAAGACAAGATTAAATTATGAGTTTGGGTTGCTACTTGAGAAACAATATGCCTGGCACAAGAAAACCTATGGAATGCTACAAGGAGCATGCCAGGAACTGGCCGGAACAGACTCCTAAGGAGCCCTGGGCACCTGAATAAAAAAACCTGGCTTCTCCAAAAGTCTCTTTTCACCCTGGCTGGAAGGGGCAGCAGACCATGCATGAGATACATGGACTACAGAAAAAACAAGTGTGGAGGGCAAGGAGCAGCTGCTCCTGGGGCAGGAGGTGGCAGGGACCTGGCTGCCTGCATGATTCCTGATTGTTTTGACCCCTGTACATTGTAACTCTTGGTGTTGTAATAATTTACAGATTTCATGGCTAGAAGAGACAATGTGGTGATGTGGGCTGACTGATGTTTAACAGACTCTAGAGTTTCTACAATCTGGTGCAACAACTTGCAGAAGGCAAAATAAAATTCTGGCAGTTTCACCACTGCTCATGTGTTCGATATCAATTTACATACAAATGGTTAAATAATAATTCTGATTCTGCATTTAGCCCTACATCACTGCCCCATCACTCTGCAGCAGCTCCAAACCTGAAGGAGAGGTACCTACAACTTCCTTTGCTTCAGCAAGAGCTCAAAGGAAGGAGCACTTCTTCCTCATCTCATCTCCAATTTGCCAAACCTTAGCAGGTTTAATGCTCCTCTGTGGGAATGCCCTCACTGCATTCCCAATCTCTCCTGAAATGAAGTCTCTGCTCTCTGAGGAGCAGTACTGCACTCCCAGCTGCTTCTTTCTGCCCACCTTGACTTCCATCTCCCTGACAGTAACAGTGATGAGGAAGGCACTCCTGAGGTTTAATTAATCAAGTCAGTTTCTCTTTTCTGCTCCCATTCAAAGGTTTTGGCCATCAAGTTTGATCTTGTCAGAAAACCGATAGTTAATTACTTGCTCCAAGTACACTGAACCTATTCAATTCACTTTTCCTTCTTTGATTAAGTGAGTCTGTGGATTTCAAATACGCATTAGGCAGAAAGCCTCTTTGAAATGCATCCCGCTCCTGCTTTATGTCCTGTGCATTGCCAAGCTTGGAGCCATTTTCCCCACAGAGCCGTTGTCTGGCATGCTGCATGATGAGAACCCTTAAGAGCAATGGAGCTTGTCCTGCTCCCGAGCTCAGAGCCTGCGCACGCTGAGTGCAATCCATGTTACAACCTGCAAAGTGTCTTAACTGGCTTTGCCCCACACTGAAATATATCAGAGTTTGAGCAAGCGCTAGAAAAGCTCAGGAATCAGCACACTCATTCCCAGCCCAGCCTGACAGCTGGCACTGATGGGAAATGTGCATCTCCATCCCAAGCACTGAACAATGTTCTGTCTAACTGGGCCGCACTGGTCGCAGGGCCAGCACTTCCAGAGCCCCACACGTTCATCCAAGGATGATGCTGAAAAGGAGCATGGGAAGCACACTGAGTGCTCTTTCAATACCTGCTGCTGTAATGTGAAAATGCAAACAGCCTAAAAACTAATGGAAAATTGCAGTCTCAAGAGAGATACAGTGGAGTCAATGCAGCTCCACAGATTTCACTCCACATATGTGAGGTCACTTTGAAAAGTGAGCAACGGGGGTATTCCTGAAGTGGTTACTCAAGGGATTGAGGAAGAACTTACTTCTCCAGTCTGTATCAGCCTCGACTCCTCTCAAAGGATAAAACATTCTCAAATAGTTCCTGTATTTCACAGTTGCGTTCTTGTTTATTGACTATAAAATCTTTTATGTGACAATTACACTGCTGCATTTCTGATTTACATTTAGTCCTAAACTTACAGACAGACATAACATTAAAAATAAATCAACATTAAAGCCACATACTGGTGGTTTAAATTACACAGAATCAAAGAAAACTTGTAAAGATATTACATTCGAGTTCTAAAAACAAGGAGAAAATAATAA
Source organism: Orthonyx spaldingii (assembly GCA_013397795.1). Taxonomy (NCBI): domain Eukaryota; kingdom Metazoa; phylum Chordata; class Aves; order Passeriformes; family Orthonychidae; genus Orthonyx; species Orthonyx spaldingii. The sequence continues at coordinate 3,283,068 of VZTJ01000889.1, forward strand.
TTTTTTCCAGAGGCAGTAATTTTTAATTTAAAATGAAATACTTTCATGTTGTTAGCAATTATTACTATAGTCAATTAGTGCTTTAAAATCACCTAGAACTGATAACTGAAAGGTGTTACAGCTGATTTTAAGGTTATGCAGACAGTCATATTGTTGAAGCAGTAATTTTTAAAATTTTTTTAAGCAAAGAAACTTTTGCAGAGCACTATTACTCTTGAAATCTTATTGATAGTTTTTTTGGGTTTTTTTTAGATTTACCAAGCCTGTTTCTCTTTATAATACAGAGATTCCCCTCTAATCAAGTCATGCATTAAAAAAACTTGTGGTGCAAGGGAAGCTCTATGCCACAATACCTCAGACCAAAAAGACTTAAGATTTTAGAGTCTGGCAGGGTTACCCAGAACTGCTACAAGGTTTGTACCAGCCAAACCCCTTTTTCTTCCCCAATCACCCTCAGTTGCCTGCTGCAAACCAGCCCTTCCCTGTTCTGCCTTGGGAGACACGTTAGGGAGGAAAGAAAAAGGGGAAAAGTGTCTCTCTTCATCTGGTCTATTTTCAAAGACAGCTGTGTTACTTTCATGCTAGAATTATTCAAGTCAGAGACTTTGAATCTCTCTCGTACAAAGTTAGGACTCTAAACTCCCAGGAAACAGCAGATCCCTGTGTGCTCATGTACAATGGTAGAACTCAAATACCACCATAAAAATCCAACTTATTTTGAAGGAGAATCCCCTGCTATGGAGATGCTTCTTATAGCCTCTACCTTCTGAATGGAAGCATTTTTTGCAAGGCGTTTCAAACCCCATCATGGCTCAAACTGAAGCCACCCTACAGCCTGGATGCCACTGGCCAGCTCCAGGAGGAGCTGTGGTTTGCATCCAGGGCTTTGCCACCACCTCCAGCTGATGGAGAGCACAACTGTAGGAATTGTTCAATCTCTGTCCCTCGAGACGTAGAAAAGAAACTGCTCTTATCACAGGCTGGTGTTAGAGCAATGGGAACAGCTGCAGCAAACACTTCTTGGGGAGTAAAAACTGCAGATTCATCTGGACTAAAACTTTGTGAGTAACTTGCTTCACTTCTGTTAAACTGCTCGTGTTGTTTTATCAAGACAAAAAAGCAGAAAAATCAAAAGCTTCCTGACATGGAAAGATGGGTTTTTTCAACAACAAATAACTTGTTTTGCCATTTCCTTTGATTATTAATTTATAAAATCTTAAGATTGCTTAAATCCAAGGGCAAAGTTTAAATTTTTATTCGCTAAAGGTTTACAAAAGTGGGCAAATGGATTTTAAGTCAGCCTTGGTCACTTTCCATATACTTCTTTGGAATCACTAGCCTATAAAGCAAATAAGTATCCACAGGCCTTCTAGAGGCACACAGCCAACTTCAATGCACTCAGATTTTCACTAGGTGCATCCTGAAGGGGAGAAGGAATTACTGTGTCAAAGCAGACATATTATATTTGACCTCTTTTCTTCATGGTCTAGGAGGATCAGTCTCACAACACAGCAGGGCTGGGCAGCAGCCGCCCTTGCAGATCCCACTTCTAGAGCCAGAAGGATCCCAGATGCACCTCTGGAACTTATTAATTGGACACTACAGTTTTACTTGTTAAAAACCTTTTGTTTTCCTGGTCTTAGCTTCTGTCCTGTGGGTTACAACTGAAACTAAGAAGTACAAATGCAAAAGATGGCATGGCTCCCTCCTGTGCAGAGACTAAAAGCACCAATGCAAATAGGAGAGTGTGAACTGAAGTTTTACTGCTCCTCTCAAATACAAAAATATCTTAAGTTGCAATGACATCATGATAAATTGATTTTATCAGATAAGAAATCTGAGGATGTGGCAGTATCCGTATAAAATCATAAACAATTAGAGTTGTGCTTCTCTGTTCTAGAAGCCTCTATAAATAAAGCCATTTTTACTTCAAATACACAATACTTGGGTATTTTTGCTTTGAGCACCACTTGTGAGTAAAAACATCAGGTTGTACATTATTAAGTTATCTATTCAACTACTGCCTAGTCACCAAAGACTTCTTTTTACTGAAATATTGTTTGTTTTCACATCGAGTACTCTAAATAATGTTAGAATCGGATTTGAATTTTTTTGCTGCTAATCTGTATGCAGAGCCACTCAAAAGCCCTGAACGTAACTTCAAATATAGATGCCAATTATCAGGAGACAAAAATTGATCATCTACACTGTAGAGGGTGTATAATAAAGCAAAGTAAAACCGTATAAAGAGCTCATTTTATTCTGAACACCTACTAATAAGTGGATTCAGCTCTATTGTTGAAGAACACACAAGACAAGTTCTGTCACAAACACATCAGCTGTGTGCACACACACACCAGACCTTCTGTGGGCCTCACTTGAGGACACACGTGACTGGTGCTGAGAGAGAGTTAAATGCCATCCCTGTTTGTAGCTTCTCCTCACAGTGAGCAGAGCAGGATAACCCAGTACCTGCTTTGTGGAAATGAGTCCTGGTATCTATAACCAACTGCAGAATACACTTGGAAAGAACTTCCACACCCATTCCTTCCTTGGAGATTGCACCCTCCTGGTTACTGACAGAGGAAGTTATCTTACAAAAAGTCAAAAGTTTGTTCAGGGTTAGATTAAAAGACTCTCTAGAGACAGGAAGTCCAATTTTCATCAAAAGGGAACCCTTCATAATGAACCCTTGGCACAGACAGGTGTGATGGATGATATTCTTCCACTCAGGTACTACGGGCAGGAGCTGCTCGATTTCATTTCATCCCTTAGTCATACAAGACTGGAAATGCATGGGAGAAATGTAGCATTATGATTCAGCTTTGCTGACAAACATACAGGAAATGTCTAGACAAGAAGGATGGTGTTCAGTTCCAGGAGCTGGGCTAAAGGAGTGCCAAACTATTCAAGTCTATTGAGTTCATAGCTCTGCTGGGAAAAAGCTTTTACAAGTTCACATTAAAAAAGGGAAATACCACCATGACAGGATTTTGTAAAGAATAAAGTTTCTTAATTCAGATAACACCTAACTAAAAGTTATCAGGAAGGTTTGTGAAAACAAAGAAACATTGAATTAATTTGAGCTATGTCAACAATCAATTTGCTAGTGTGGAGTCTGATTTCAAGAAACAAACATTTTGGATGGAATGAAAAGGTTTTTCTTTGACAAAAATTGCTTCCATTTTGACTCATATAATTCACCCCATCCCCTCAAGGAAAAGAAAACATGGATACATGAGGGGATAAATACCCTGCATAGACCAAAGAGACAAGGGACCAGAAGCACCATCCAATAAGGAGTGATCTCGTGCCTTTGCAGGAGATGCCACAAGCACCAGGGCACTCTGCTCTTCCACTCTGGTCCAGTGAATATTTCAGTTTTGGGCTTTTTTGGCTCATGATTTAGACTGTCACAAGCAAGTCCTCTAATCATCATATTATGGGGTTGTTTTCTGTCCCTCTGCATAACTGTCCCTGCAACACAGAAGCAAATCAACAGGAAACACAGCCTGCTGTGCCCAAGCTGCATTACTCACCGACCCAACACTGACTCAAAAACCCAGGCTTTATCTTGCCAACATACCCATGACACCATAAGGAAAAACCACTACCCTTCCATCCCTGTTCACGTGTTGATGAGACAGTTTGCACTAAGAAGCCTTTGCTGCCATGTAGATTTGTAAAACCATAGAAATTTCCCTACAAAAATACTTAATAAGAAGTGAGTCAATTTATACAAAATAGCCTGTCAGAGGCTCTTTGAGTTCAGCAGGGCTTAAGGATATTTTGTGTATCCTGAAAAAGTATGAAGAAGGCTGTCAGAAAAAAATTCTATGGTGATGCCGCGGTATAAATCCATCCAGTTCTGCGAGGATGTGCAGCCCTTCAAATAGTGTTTGTTCCATGTTTATATTTGCACGTCTGATTTAAATGACAAACTGAGAAAAAACTTACATAGCACCTAGTCAGATAACATTCTAACAAGCCCAGCATTGCAGGGACCAAGCTGTTCCAGGAAATGGGATTTTTCCATAGACACTTGGCCCTCACAACACACTGAGGAGGTTGCTGAACTTTCTATTGTTGATTTCTATCAAGGTGACAAAAACAAAAAAAAAAAAAAAAAAAAAAATTTAATCTTTTACATAATTCCCTTTTTATTTTTTTGTAAATAAAAAAAACTTA
>VZTJ01000889.1:3296204-3390079 GCA_013397795.1 Orthonyx spaldingii
AAAAAAAAAAAAAAAAAGTCAAAGCAACCAAACAAACCAGAAAGAGGAGGCAAAAAAAGGAGTCTTTGGTCATTTAGAGAGCAAAGTTGCTCCACCTTTCATCAGTAAACTGAATTGTCACACATGTCCTCTTGCTAGCAGGATAAAAAGTGAGGCATTTCAGCCTTTAGTTTATTGAAAATTGCTTGAAGTAAATCCATTTCTGTTGTAAGTTGATGCGAAAGACAAAGGTTGCAAAAGAGAGTGAAAATACATTAAAAAGTTTTCAACACTCTTGATGGTGACTGGCCTGAAAATGTTCAGACCCCTTTAAACATTGAGAAGCAATTTGAAGACAATAAGAACTTCTAAAGCAAGATAATTCTTTAGAGGCTTTTTAAAATTTAGCACAGTTTTACTTTGAATTTTTACTTTGAATACAATTCATTATTTTAAAGCAAGAAATTAGATTAAAACATTAGCTACTTCCTACATAGAATGACCTTTTTACTTCCAGATATACCAAAACAAAACATTAAATTGTTCTCATTGTAAAACAACTTCTCCCTCTCTATCAAAAGACCTCAGGAAAAGTGTTTGTATTCTGCTTCACCCTGTACACATTAGTGAAGATTATTTGTTGTGAAGTTCTACAAAAGAGAAGAGAAATTGAGTCCAAAGAACCAATTTTTCCACCTCCACTGAAAACGTCATATATCATTCAACAGTAAAATTTTAACTGTTTCTAGCATCCCCGTGTCTACATCTCTAATACTAATTCATCTGAAGGGAGAACCAGCACACGACATGTGTGAGCTTCACGGATATGTGACCCACAATGTAATAGAGTCAACAAAAATATTTGAGACCAGAGTTTGGTCAGCCTGGAGTAGGACTATGGATTACTGTGGCGAGCTGGATTTTGCGTTGGAATTTTTCCATATCCTGGGAAACAAAACACCCCCCCAAAAACCCAAAACCAAACCTAGTCCCACTCTGTCTTCTAATATTTGAATTAAAACATGCCTGGGATCATCCACCCTAAAAATCTGTATTTCATATTTGGTGACTGGTGCCACCTGCTCTCCCTTTCAGCTGTGTAACCCAGTATGTATTGGTGCTGCTGTTTGCCAAGGTCTGAACCCTGCAGAGCATTCGTGGAAGGACCGGTCAGGGAGAGAAAGGAAAGATTTGTCAGCTGAGCACTTTGGGCTGTCAACCCTTTGCCATGTGCCGGGACACAGTAGCTGCAGAAGCAACTCATGCTCATATATACTCATATACATTATTTTGTCAAGGCTTTGCAGAGAGCACGTGGCAGCAGCAGATCTCTCATTGAGCAGCACGTGACTAAGATACAGCAGAAAGGCAGAAGAATGGAGCTTTACATTACAATAATTTAAAAAAATCATGAAACATTAGGTTCTAAGGTAGCTTGCAGCTTAATGTTGACAATGAAGAATAATTTGAGACTTCTAATATGCTCATTTATTCTCATCTCAGCTCTATACACAGTGCCTTATCACTTTAAGAAAGACCTTTCCCTGCTAAATCACATTATTTCTATTACTTAGGGAATTACAATATTTGTACAGTTTATACACATGTAATACAATGGGATTTGCATAATATGAAAGGCATTAGTGCTTTGATTAGGGGAACCACCTGCACAACCTCTCAAGTATTAGTTTCTGGTTATTCTTTTAGCCCAAGCATTTCCATCTCATATGTTAAAGCTCCCAGCGAACTGCCAAGTTTTATCTGGGCTACAGTGACAGAAGCTGGCACTGCTGTAGGCTCTGTTAATCCCAAAAAACCAATGTGTGAGGACATGAGATCATCTTGACTCACAGGAGACACCATGCTCTGTCAATTCTCTGCCAGGACAGAAACATCACAGCTGTGGTGCTTTACATGCTCCTCCACCAGCTAAGCAGGGAGGGAAATAAGAGACTAAAAGCTTGTTCTTCCTGAGCATTGCATGGAGAGCAATGTGTGTACTTTCATGACAACAGACACATCCTTTAAATCCTAGTGCCTTAAAATGCTGGATTAATTTGTTAATGAGATAATGTATTTTTACCCCTGTGAAAAGTCCTCAAATAATATTTTTCTTCTGTAAACGCCCCTTATCTTGGGAAGAATTGCCTTTCACTGCATCAGTTCACCAGCTGCCCAAGCTGCCTGTGGTGGCAAAGACAACAGAGAAGCCTCAATTCTAGAGCTCCCTGTTTGGTACCTAAAGACACTGCAAGTAAAGGAAACACTTTCAATAGTTGTAGGATTTGGGCTCACCATTTCTGGCAGGCAATCCAAGGCTACACACTTATGTTGGAGAAGACCAATACAGACAGTTGTAGTTCAGAGGAAAGAGTGAAGTTTCACTGAGTCGTGCTTACATTTGGCGCACAGGAAGGGGCTCAATTACGCAAAACACTGCTCATCATCTCAAAGACTCTGCAGAGCTTGAACCCTGATAACTGACAGTGCCACTACTTAGAATGACAAAAACCCTGTCACACAGATTCACAGGGAGAGGTAGCATGCTGTTTTATACATGGATTTTAGCTGTAAAAAATAAAGAAGGCTATTGCCTAAAAATGCAAATCCCACCTTATAACCCTGAACACACGTTCTCCAGACCGGCATTTGAAAATTTCCTGAAAACAAAACAAAAACTAAATAGTACTCCTCAAACTTCCCAAAACAGTGAAGGTTTCAATTTCTGCTTATTTTTGCACAACGTCCTGTTAATCCAGCACAGGCTGGAACAACTAAACCTAATACTCAGCTTCCCCTCCAAAAAAAAAAAAAAAAAAAACTTCTCCATTATAGCATGAATCTTCCCTCCCCGGAATTCTTGCTGCNAAAAACCCAAACCCCAGCTCCCCCCCCAAAAAAAAAAAAAAAAAATACTTCTCCATTATAGCATGAATCTTCCCTCTCAGGAATTCTTGCTGCCAGGTTTTGACAGAGCAGTTTTAAGTTTTTGGTGTTACAGATTGGATAAGAAAAGAAAATAACATCAAAATACCTGTAATCTAGCAAAACAGTTTTGCTACTTGCATGTTCATGTTGGTTCATTACAGTGCAACAATCAACAATTTTGTATCTCCAAACTATCTCCCTTCTCTGTGGCAATTTTACTAAAAAAAATTACTTTTGAGATCAGTATGAAAGCCTGATGTGCCCCTCCAGCACAGTACTATACTAAACCCATTTGTGCAGGTATGAAAGCTGCTCTCCCTGGTTCTGACTCCAGCCACTGGGAGACCCCTGGACACCAGGAGGGGCAGGCAGGGATCTCTGCAGAACTCCACTTTCCAAGCAAGACGTTCAAGACTGCCCTTGCACCAGGCAGCCAAAGATATCACAGAATATTTAACACAAAGCCAGTTGCTTCACCTCCTTGGCTACAAGCTGTTTCATTTACAAATCACTAACATCTTTAAGTGAAGAAGAAAACACACATCTCTGCGGCAAAACCAGAGGAATTTCTCTTATAAGGCTACAAATCTATTACAATATTTAAATAATGCCATGACTGTCTTTCTATGATACTGTTATTAGGTTAATATTATGATTTCACTTTGTCAGTTCAACAAAATTACATATTGATGCCTTGTTTTTCCACAGCAGCTTACCCTGCTGTGTTTATTTTGCTTGGCAACTGGATTTCGACTTTTAAATAAATGTGCAAGTTGGAAAGAATGAATTCCATTAAGTAATCTTTTATAAATAAACAAGAGGGATCACAAAAAAGTATTTTTCTGATGTCTTCAGATTTTCTGAAGTTGCAGTAAGCTCTTCCAAAGGCAGAAAGAAAATAATATTATCTCAGTGAAACTTGATGCTAAAAATGGAAAGAGAAAGGAACGTAAAATTTAAATCTCTTCCTTCAATGCATTAAGACAAGATGAATACTTATTTTCCTGGTCCAGACATCAGGTAGTCACAACAGAATTACAATTTACTGCACCAAATCTGTGTGTAAAACAGAAAAGTCAGGAGTTCCTGTTTTCCAGTGAAGAGATATGTGCTTTCTAAGGCAGATACCTTGCACAGTGCCTGTGTTCTCCCTGTGGTATATTTGTGTTTACACAGTGGATAGCCATTAACTGATGGGTTTAGTATTCTCTCTAGTTTTCTTCTGGAAATATTATTTAAGGCTCTGCTAGGAAAAAAACCCACCAAACCAAACATCTTTAAGTGACATAATTTTGTCATAAAGAGCCAATTTCTTGATCCTTTGCACTGTGAGCAAGAGATTCTATTATATCACTTTTTACCAGTTCTATTTAGGACTGTCAATTAAAGATAAGAAGTACATAGATCATGTGTTTTTCTTCCAAAATTGCATTTCCTTTGTAGGACCAGAACCTATCACTTGCATTTCCACTGAGGATGCACTTTGCATCATGAGCAGTTTTATGGATATCGTTAGCCTCATTTGCTTGATAGGGTAAGGAAAGAAGTATATGACACAGCAGATTTCAATTTTTTTGAATGAAAAATTCTATTTGCAATTGATTTCACAACAAAACCATCTCCAAAACATCAGCTTGTGATTCCAAAACAAAGGACACCACGCTTTGCAAGTGCTGTAGCTTAATACTTAAGACAAAGTAGCAATAAATCTTTTTCGTTCTATTAAAATACCTCTACACTCAATTCCTCACTGTATTAAAATCACTTTAGAAGGCAGTTGTTTGGCTTCTCATTCTGTCTCCTGATCATATTTCTTCCTCTTCAGGAAGATGACAAGTAACATTAAAATACTGCTGTATGGGGAGGTTACAGAACATACCACAGATGTTATTGGGTAAAGAATGCAAAAGAGGGCTGGGGGAAACAAATGCACGCTGAGCAGACTCATAACTCAACTCTACTTGACCCCTACTTTTACTTGGAAAAAATTTATCATGTTTCTATTCTTTTAAGTGACTTTTTTTTTTAAATATCCAACTAAGTTTTTTCCTTGTTCTTCATGGTTTGTTGCTTTATAGCCTATATCTGCCAGGGTACCACCAGCCACAAGCACATCCTGAGCTCTCCTACCTATCTGCTGCCAGCAAGACTATTTCTCTAGCACTAGTCCATTCAGAAATTCAAGACACAGAAGTTGCAGCTGAGTATACAGTCAGGCATAATTCAGTAAGAATTTTCTCTATAAAATTACAATCGAAATAATGTTTATTAAAATGTATTTTAAAGTGTTCGAAGGATATCGAGAGAGACTTAATACACAAAGATTTAATTGTGACAATTTACAATGAATATTTTTTCTATTTTACTATCTTCAGGAAAAGAAAGAAGAGTTGTGTTCAGCACTTCATTCAGCATGGGGCAAAGCCCTCCAGGACAGTGATGGTTTGGCTGTGCCTGGCGGCAGCTTAGTCAGCCAGGCAGAACCCCACCACCACTATGCAAGCAGTCTCTTTTCCAAGATAATTAGAACTCACAAAAAGCACCTAACATTAATGAGGAAACAAATGCACATGAGAGAAAAGAATTCAGACATATTGAGGCCAAATCTGCCCAGAGCACCAACAAATGCTGTGAGCACATACCAAAGAAAGGCAATATCTGAAAGACAAATAATCACTCTGAGAAGTTCAATCGTTGGCAGCTAAAAAGTCTGCTAAACCCCAGCAATACACAAGGTGTAAAGGCGTTCAGCTTTGCCAGAGCTGATTTTCCATGGGGAGGTTGGCTGGGTTACAAAAACACACTCAGCTGACAGCACAGTTCGAGTGTCAATTAAGATAAGACATCAAACAATTTACTAGTTATTAAGAAGCTACTCAGACATGTCAAATAGATTTGCTACTAAAATTTGGTCATGGTTTTAAAGGATTTCTTACAATTGTCAAGGTGGAAGAAAACAAAGACTGAAAGTTATGAGTATGGGAAAGTGAGGACTCAAAGCAGATATAGCTGAAATAAGAAATATACTGAAGTTGAGTGCTGTATAACCCTAATATTACAAAACACTTGAACTGGATCTTGAACTGGACTTGAAGCAAAGTTCAGAGTTAAGAAGAGAGCTTTGTCTCAGACCTAATCAGTAGCTGGAATTTTCTCCAACACATTTTCATATCACTTTTTTCAGAATGTGTAATTATTTAGAGATCCTCTTACTTGCTACATATTTGCTAGTTAGCAATTTGTAGTTCTTCCTAAAATGTCATGACTGCTGATTAAAATACTGTAATATTCCTAGTAAAGTCTTAACTTGTCTATGTCTTTATATATAAAAATGTAATTTGCAGAAGACTGAATTTCCTGAGGATATTTTCTATTAAATTTCCTTTCTCCACTTTATCAAGCCCTATTACTTCAAGGCAGGCACATCTGTTAATTTAACTAAGACTCAGTATCCATATGCCCAAGTGAAGCTTTTCATTTGGAAGTGGCCTTGTCTCAGCTTAAGCAGGTCCTTGGTGAGCATGGTTTGTTTTTGTATCCTTCACAAATGGACCTCGGGTTGCAGAGATATCCTTTACTGGAGAGGCTCTGACTCACTGGAAATGTCACCACAGACAGGTAGAGGCCCCAGGCAGAGATCAAGGTCCTGTTATCTTCAGCATTTTGTAACTGTACACTAAGGGATCACCACTCTTACGAGAAAGATATCTTCAGGAATGAAAGGGCACACCAGACAGATGAAATGAGGGAAGAGGAGGTGGAGAAGAAAGGGCAGTCAAAGCAGCAGAAAAATAATTTCCTGCTTAGATTGAAGCCATGTGCAAAATTAAAGTTGACAATTGTTTTGGACATTTTGACTTATCAGATATATTTAGTTACTCAGCCAATACAACCATTCCCTTTTCCTCCTAAATGTTCTGGGGAGAAGGAATTTCCCAGTTACTCCTGTCCCAATTACACTGATCTATTTTTCCCCTCCATGTTCTATTTCTAGAGATATTAAGACCCAGTAAAACATCCGAGATCCCTCCTACACGACCTCTCTCCTCCAGGTACTCTTCTTCCTCCTTGTTCCTCAGAATACCAAATGCAACTTTCTAAAGAGATGTTTTTATTGTAGTTTCTGTTCCTCCCCACCCCTTCTTTGGCAGCTCATGTTGCTGAATCAGCAAACTGACCCAAGTCAATGCACACTGTGGGAAAGCTGCTGACAACGAAAGAGGGGTGGGAGAGCTTTTGAAGCAAGCGAGTGACTACCCCTTTTCAGCAGGACAGCGTTGGCTTAGATCCCTTTCAGCCAGCCATGGAAATATATCCTGCTCCATTCTCTTTCTTGGTCCTTAATACCGTGATTTCCAAACCACCCCCACCTAATGCCCTCGTGGTGAGGGACTTTCCATCCCCTCTCATTCCTCAGAGTTTTGGGTTTCATGTTGGTTCTGTTTTCTCCACAAGCTCTCTGCATGTTGTTCTTTAGTTCTTGAAGTACTGATGCCTCTCAAGTCGTAGGACAATCAGTGCAGGAGGCAAAATGTCATTAATGAGTGTGTAATGAAAGGCAAAGAGACAATTAGTTCAGTTGTTGCAATACTGAAAAGGAGCCAGGAAAAGGAAGGTGAACCGAAATTGGGAGCACTGGCAGCACAACAAGCTCAGAAAGTGGTTTTAGCAGCAGAACAGACAACAGGTACAATCAAGAACAACTCTGCAGGTATTGGGGACCTACAGGAGGATGTTTAAGCAATGGAGATGAGAAGCAGTATGGATATGAAGGAGTGCCCGGGTCTTAGAAATGTGCAGGAGAGCACTGGTGGGGCAAGGACACACAGGGCCACAGAAACAGTACAAAAGAGACAGAGCAAAGGGTTCTTGTTATCCACAGTACCAGATAGGTGGAGGGAAGCTACGTGGAAGAAGGGAGAGGAAAAGTCAGAGTGTGGTTGAATTGACACGAACATAGTGATTGATTTTATTCTTCATCTAACAAGTACCTGGGACAGCCCGAGTTCTGAACTGTGTTTGCCACGGGAAAAATCTCTCTCCTGCTGCTTCAATCCTTCCTGAATGCCTTCAGTAAGCAGAACAGCCACTCTGCTCAGGATAACAGACCTGAATTCACGAGGTGAAATTCATACCACATCATCCTGCTTCCTGGCTGCACAATCCTCTTCATCCTGATTAAAGTGCAGTCTTGCTGGAGGACTACACCAAAGCTATTTTTGTCTCAGTCAAGCACAGCTCCAAGTATCATTACCACATGGGGTTACCATTTCCTATCCCACAAGTTTCCGGAACAGCATTTCTCAGGTCCAAATACTGTTTCACTAAAATCAAATCACTTCCTTCAGAATGTAAATCTTTAGACTTATTATATAATAGAAGACATTCAAAATTGAAAGCCAGCTTAATACATCACAGCATAAAGCTCTGTTTCAAGAAGGCAAAGAAAAAAAACTTAGCGTAACAGGTTTTCTAAGAAAAATTAGAAAAATCAGGCACCTCCCCTCCCCTTACTTCTACTCTTTCTTCCATAAAGTTCCATAATAGCAAAATTTCCTCTAGGCCCTGACCCTTCCCCTCCAACACCTTCTACAGGCTTGTTCCTACTTTGGAAACCATTACACTACAATAAAATTTCAGCTCTTTTGCCTTATGTACAGTTATAGGTGTTCTGGTTTTGCTAACACAATATTTGTATATGAGTATTAAAAATACTCGCTTATGTTAATTCAATTTTTTGAGTGATGACCAAGTATTTAGAATAATTACCTCTGAACCCTGTCCCCTTCCTGTGAAAATGGCAGTTTTTCTGTTCAGCAGAAAATGTGTCAGTCTCCAGTTAAAATATCAGACTCTACCTCTCAGCCTTCAAGGCAGCAGAGCTGCTGACAATCTCTACTAACCAAGCACAGGGAGTTCAGAAAGTGAGGGTCTACCAATCTTTTTTTGTCAAAGCCTTTATGTGTGGTAGAAGAAAGTTTAATTCTGCAAAGCTGAACTAGGAAAGGTAGCAGACCTCACACTTTATCACCAATGAATTAATCATGGTTCTAATTTGCAGGCATGAGTTACAGTTTTCTCTCTTTTATGATGAAAACAGGTAGCTATGTTAATTGTGGTAGATCCTCTACTCCCTCCAATTACTAAATAAAGATAGTTTCATTCAAGCTAGAATTTACCTGTTGAAGGTGTTATATGCTATTAATAATTTTGCTGGAGCTGCTCTTTGCTACCATGTCTTGTCACCATTGCTTGTAAGAAACTATAATAGTTTCTATTTTCCACTAGCTGACAACACATGCCAAGTTTATCTCTCCATTACAACTGAAAACTAAGATTTATAGCTAGCACAAAGTGAGACAGCTTACTCTGTAGTCCTGCATCTGATGGTGACTCTGAATAGCTAGTTTTTGTCAGTTTGGTAAGCCAAAATTTATGGCACATTTGACAACTTCAGTGAAAACACTATTCTAGGATGCTGCATATTACATTAGTGAATGTTTCTGTAAGCTCTATGTTGTTAGCAAGCTTAATGTCATGGTAACAATTTTACAATCATTCCAAATAGGAACTGAAATCACCCTTTCTACCACTTCTGTTAAGAATTAGAAGGAAAAACCCTCAGAAAACAGTAAGAATCAAAAAATTAATGACCACTAACCTGCAGAAATTCAAAAGTATACTTCAATATACTGAAGCAAAAGTTTGCTTCAGTAAAGCAAAACTCCTTTCATTGAGTTCCTTGCATTGCCATTACTAATAATTATTGGTACAAATTAAGGGATCAGAGATGGGCCATCTGATGTGAGAGAAAAGGGAAAAGAGGTAGGAAAAGGGAACTGATTCACCCAAGTCTAGCACATTTGCAAGAGTCAACAGCTGGCTAATACAGAACAGCAACAGGATAATACTGCTTGCACAAGTGTTACCATCTTCTTAATCCCACAACTGCCTCTGCCTGCCCTGCACCCCAGGCAGAGGCAGGCTATAGCTCCAGAGCTGGGCTTGTGCACACACCCGAGCTGCTGTCAGCGCCACACTGACAGCACTGCCTCTGTAACAAGGTGTGTTTGGTCCCAGCTTGTTCTCCAGGCCCTGCATTAACCCACCACAAACACATCCCTGAGCACTGAACCACCTCTAACTTCCTCTGACAATCCTTTCATCTTTAACAGCCCTTCATGTTTTCTGTGCATTGACTACACCTACAGACACCAAATAACCAACACCTACAGCGTGATTTGCAGAAGTGACAAGTACTCATGCACTCACCTTACGATTTAAAAAGGATTCCTAACATATCAAGTACTTCAAATTCACTGAGTTCTCAGTGTCAGACAAGTTTATGGTATTAACCTTGCATCTCACAGCCTCACGTCTAAAATGTATCTACAGCTAATCACAGACATTTTTCTCTCTCATACACAGTCTCCCATTATAGATCCAATTTAAGGATGAATTCATTAATACTTGTCACCATACCACAATTGATGGCAGTGCCATACACAAGTCTAGGCATACATTAACATGCCTGGGGTTTTTTATGGCAGGGCTAGAATAGCAAGTAGTTAATAATACATGTGACCACACACTGAAAGATGGAGAAAAAATACCTCTCACAGAAAGTGTTGAATAAGGCAGAAATAAGAAGAGGAAAAGAAAGGAAAGACTTAGAAAATGGAAAGAAATGAATGATCACACCCTATACTAGCATACCAAGTTAGGGTTTCACAACCCTGTTGAACTCTGAAATTTGTTAAGGTTTTGTGCATTTCACATTGTGGTCTTAATAGCATTTCCAGAAGAGGACTAGTAACTTGTTATTAAGATGGCATGGAGCATTTAATAGTCTGTAAAACTACTACACAGCAAATCTACTATTTAGAAAATTGAAAATCTTATTGCATTGGTGTTATCTTGTGTTTCACCTAAATATATATGAAAAAAATACTTTCTGTGAGAAGTGGCACTATTTCAACATTTTGCATGGCAACCATTATACCAGATATATTGTTTTCCTATTAATAATACATACTGATAAATTTTATGATGGAGAAGTAAAAACATGTTTTAAAAGCACTGATAACAATGAAATTACAGCACAAGAACAAGGCTGCAATTATAATGTACATATTTGAAAGTATTTAGTGAAGTATTATTAAATACATGTCACTAAAACTAAAATCTTGGGTAAAATCATAATTTGATGTCTACCCTCAATATTCTCGTTTACATTAGTTCCTCCAAAATATTTAAGCACTAGATACTACTGTCCAGAGACTTATCCTGTCAGAAGAGAGGAAGCAATGAATACCCACACCATAACAAGTTCATAAAATGTTTCTGTACTGACAGAAAACCTATTTCCAGTATCCCACAAATAATTCAAGTTATGAAATCATTTATTATTTCAGCTGCAAGCAGGGAGCGTACTAAGATGCATTTGTAAGAGAATGGGAAGAGGCATACAGTGAGTAATATTTCAAAGCAATTAAATATAATTTCAATAATAAATTATGTACCTTTGTAAACCCAGTGCTTTATATAAATATCACTGATGACAGTAAGTTAGAGTGCATTTGTGTTTTATTTATATTACAGCAAGGAATATATAGCCGTTCTAGGATGTTTTCTCTGTTGAAGTCAAGGGTAAAAATCAAGCAATCTATGTGAACAGCAGCTCTGTTTTACTTATTAGAACTCAGGCTCTGCTATTTTTGGTTTGCAAAACACTGTTTGAGACTGGAGCATATGTTACTTACTTTCGTCTAAGCTGTAATATTTTAGCCCAGATGTGTTTGGATACACATACAGCAAAGATTATTAAAGGATTTGCTGCAATCGCCTCTAATTTTTATACACGTATGAATAGCAGGCTTAAGTACTCAAAAAACTCCATAAAGGGTTTTCCAGAAATCAGTGATGATGTTAAATCAGCATCTGGTGGCCGGGGAGCAGGTGCCATCAAAGACAGGTGCTTTTTTCATCTCTTCAAACACTACAGCCCTGGAGGAGGGCTTGAGTGAAGAGGTGGAGGAAGCTCACATTAGAGGTGGAAGGTGCTATGGCAGGGAAGAGGCAGCAGCTGTCAGGCTCCTGAACCTACAAACTCTGACTCCACAGAGCAATTTTGTGACCCATGAGGAAGCACTGGAAGAAGTTTGGACACTGTTGCCCAGCTTAGGTAGTTACTCTTGTAACCTGGGTCATGCAGATTTTGAAACAGAGATGCTATTTTTGTCAATGAGCCGCTGTCTAAAGCTTTAAAACTCTAAATGAAATTACCTGACATGAGAGACAGCTCTTGGGAAATCCAGCACTACTGATAGCACTTAGACTCACATCTGCAGCAGTTTGTAATAGCATTTAGGCAACTCTCAAAGGTTCCCTTTCAAAACTCAAACTAAGGAAAATGGGTAGACTAAAAAGTTGATAGAGCAAAGAAGCATTACATTATTCAACAGCTACATCCTACATACTTCCACAGTGCAATATAATCCTGATTTAGCTGTGTTCCCATGAGTTGCCTCTGAATATATTCTGAAGTTTATAAATATGAGATGAAATACGGTATATTCAAGAAGTTAAGAATTAGAAGCTGGCAGCAATTGTGTGTCCTGGGTCAACAGTCTCTTTAGAGATCAACAAGGTTCCAGTCTAGAGGTTCACCCCCTCAGCCCTCCTGGTGCAGTGTTAGTTGCACAAAAAAGCCTGCCAAGTGTGTCTTTTTATTTTCTAATTAACCATTCACATTATGTTTTACCATAGGAAAACCAAGAAGTATTTAGGGTCTTAGACTTCACAGCCTGAAAATTTCTCCCCCATTATAAGTTCTAGATAAAAAGAGCATTTGAGGCTACAGGTGCAGAGGTAGCTTTAATTGAGGTTTATTTAATGCCCAAAGCAGTGAGATAACTCATCCATCAGCAGAGCTAAGAGGTGTGGGCAAGAACATATGCTCTATCACCTCGAATAGATGATCAACTCGCCTTTTCATTTCCCACCACGCTACCAGCAGTCATGTTTTCTCAGGCAGAGCGTGGCTGAGAGCTCTCAAGGAAGCAATTTTATCCACACTTCCCTGAATGGACCAGTGCCTTAAAGGCATAATTAAGTCCTAAATACATAATAGTTAGTGACATTTAGCAAAGCATGTCATCTCTGGCAAACTGCCATCGTACAACAAACACCAAACAAATCTATTTGCATTGTTTTCAGTTGGTTTGTAATTTCTTTTGTAACTGTATTGTCAGCAAGTGCAGAGGAAAGTATTGGATGAAATAAGCTGGTTAACAGACTGAACTAATTATACTGATGCAGTGAAAAGAATTAATACATTTTGTAGGAGGCAGTATTTGGTGACAAAAATAATCTCTTTAAAGCCACACAAAATGCTTTATTTCTGCTACCAACGCTTGTATAGCTTGCAGTGCTCACAAGTGTAGAGCTCGACAAATAAAATGATCATCAGAAATTCAGAGCACCACCGATGTCCTGCTCAGTTTTGGATGAAACTGACCTTCCCTCAGCCCTGCCCAGCCTCACACACACCTCCCCCTCCACGTTTGCCCTAAAGAATCAATGTTTCACTTCTTAAAACATCAGCAAAAGGGCATTACTGGGCAAGAATGGCTAAAAAAGCCATGAACACCTCAGTCTGCAGTCTCCTTGCTTCCATGTTACACCACAGCAATTGACAGGAATACTTGGTCAATCTCCCACAGGAAGAAGGGAAAAACCTAATCTCAAAAAATAAAATACTGAAAGCAGGAGGTGACAAAACTTCTTAATTTAAATGTCTGAAACTCACAGCCAGTAAAGGAGAGCATGGAAACTGACAAAAAGACATCATATTAAACCAAGAAATTCTGTTCAGGTGTTCCCCATTAGAGATTACATGCATAATCAGGTTTCTTCCCTGGTCCCCCTTCCCCCAATCTCAATTTTCAAATTAAATCTAAGAGACAGTAGTGAAATCATTTCCAGCTAAACACCCTAGGTCTTACCTAACCCACAAAGTCCTTCTAACCCAAGAGCCTTCCTGGTGAAAAGAAATTATTTGTGTGTCCTGTCAAGGCTGATAAGTCCCAGCAACTACCTGCAGAGGCTTCAAAATTACTGCCTGAGCCTCAGGCATGCCCTCTGCTTGAATTGCTGGAGAACAGAGCTTTCAGGAAAGTTGCTGGATTTGGCAGTGGATACCCTACAGCACAGGCTGTACTGCTGTCTGCCAACTTCACTAAGACAACAACAACCTTCAGTAAAGGTGGTGAGCAACATCAAAATTCACAACACAAGATTCAGAGCTCCTCTGTTAATGGAAGAGTCTTCTGCATTTAGTAAGGAGAACATCTTGTTACTAAGAGTTTGCTAAGCATTTAAAGTAATATACTTTGAAAGGGCAGAAAAAGAGTATTTCATGTCAATGACAGCAAGATCCGGCCTTACTGTACAAGACACCCTCTCCAATATCAAGATATTTAGATCAACTGAGCTTATATGCATGTGAAGTTGTTCTTAATATTACAACCCAAGGACAATTCACCGTCAAGCCACAGTCATACCTCTACCAGAAACTGCTCACCACATTAGACAAGATAAGGGCAATCTCTTAGCTCCAGAGGCCAGGTTAGAGAGGCCAAGTGTAAGAACACCACAACTTTGCAACTACATTTGTTGTGCAAATAGATTTTGCTCATTCTTTTCCCTTTTAGCATGTGATTATTTAGGGTCTTGTAAATTGCACAAAAGGTTTCATCCACAAAAACTGTCTTCTCTTTAGCTGATTTTAGGATCTGATTTTTGCTTGTATTCATTAAAGAAAAAATACAGCAGTAACTGTTGAACTCAAATCAAGTTCAACTACCCCGTTTCTTACAGAATCTTAGTGGGATACTCAGGGACAGGTCCATGGTTTGCTAACCTGTGTGTTATTAACATGACAAGCTCACATTTCAGTGCAGCATTAATGCACCTGCGAGCATCATGAAGCATGGAAATCATTATTTCATTACTTGAGTGCAGTTCACATCTTGAGCATCTGGAAGTGCCTGAAAAACCTCAGGGGCTGTGGACCAAAAGGTGCACAAAAAAGCACGATTTACAAGTAGAACAAAATGCTATTTAAAAATACCAGCTTAGTAAATGACATCTTAATACCATTTTACAGCTTTTTGCAGCTACTAACTATATATCCTCAAAGCAAGTTTCTTTTAGATAAGATTGAAACTACAGCACAAATATGAAGAGTAAAGACTTACTGAGAGTATGGGTTGTCACCTGTGCAAAATGAGCAGTGTTTTCTGTTTCACAAAGTGACAATGCTTTGGAGACAACAGGCTACTGGAATCTAAAGCTATAAAGTGACAGGAGAATAACTATGTCTAAGATAGGTATCTAATTTCTTGCATTAAATGCCAACACAAAGCAGCAAGCATCATTTTGAAATAAAACACTTGCACAGAGCATATAAATGAATGGAAACCAGATGCTGGAAGATATTTTAAGCTGCAGGTTTGGTCCTTATTTTAAAATGTATTGGACAAAACTGTGTATATTTTTGCAATTTCGATGATCAGCTATCTAACCTGTTCCAGGTCTGAGGTGCACAGCTCTGGCTGGGTGGCCTTCCAGCCTGCTGTCCGACACAGCATGTGAAAACAAGACAGCTGTCCCCTTCTGGTAAAGATCAAACAGAGGAAGCTTCAAATTTCATTTATGATGTTTATGATTTTTCTCCTATACTTAGCAATCTCAAGTCACAAGAAATGTTGTTTTATTATACACAGAGGAGACACACGACCTTTGATTCTCTGTGCTCCAGGACAAGCAGAAAACCTAGGGAATCCTAGTTAACTCCATTCAGCAGTGACAGGACTTTTCTAATCCTTCAATGCCGCGTGTAATGCTCCAAGGCAGTGCAGGAAGGCTCCTGACTGTCAACAGCTACTGAAAGGGAAGGAACAGCTCAGAAAGAAGAGTTGGGGAAAACTGGGTCATGAAAGATAGTCCCCCTTCAGCTACAGGGCCAAAGTCCAGGTAATGGGTACCTGGAGCAATGCTCCTCCACAGCCCTGCTGCTGTGAGCACAGCACTCCGAGCAGCTGTCACCACGGATGCCACCAGACAATGTGGCAGCACAGGGAGTGTTTCTTGTGACAAAAGCAGCTCTCACACCCATCTCAGCAAGTGGTACATGCACAATTAAATTTACAACTGACTGACTGAATGTGCCCCACAAAACTTGGTGCTTGGCCAAACAGGTCTCTGGACCCCAGAGCCAGTTTTCCCATTTGGTTTTCCATGTGGCTGTGGGGGACAGAGGGATGCAGGCACAGCTCAGAACGGACCCAACCATTTAAGGTTCATTCACTATCTATTGCTGATATATTTACTTCAAAGTTTTGCAGTGAAGGGTTGGGGTAATTTGCTCTCTCTTTCTCCCTCTACCTTCTGAGATTCTGGAGCCCACAACTCCTCACTACAGAAATATCACGTACATGAAATCGCTTCAGAGAACCAACTGTTTTATGCTGTGTTTAGTTAGCAATTTCTCTGGGAATAGCACCAGTCTCTTATTCCATATTTCTCTACTGGCAGCACAACAGGTCTCACGCTTGCTGGACCACGAGACATAACTATTTTAACATAGTAGTGAAAATATTATCAATAAGAATTATGCCACAGACATCAGATAAAAAAAAGTTGGGATTTTATTCTCACTGTTAACAAAAACCAAAACCCAAAGCCAAAAACGAGACAGGAATTTCTGCTTTTCACATACAACTTCCAAATCCAGGGGCAATTACTCCAATTATTTCATGTATTACCCTTTGAGTTATCCAGGATAGAGGAAATGCTGCTAAATTGCTTATCAGAATTAGTGCATGCAAGTGAATTAGACACAATGAATGCTGTAGCTGTGTCTGATTCTTGTTTAATAGCTTTGGATGATACCATTTGGCATTAATTTCTCTCTCGTTTTATTTTGTCACACTTGGCATTTACTTCTGTGGTACTCAACTTCACAGTTCAATACAATTGAAGTTACAGTGATGCTGAAAACACTGCTTTAACATCTTAATGGTTCAGGATACATTTGCATTTTTTCTTCCATCTTTGATCACAGCACTGCACCATTATCTCTGCAGTATTTATGGTTGCCAGTGATGCAAAGTGCTGCAATTATTAAACCTTGTTTTAACCTTATGCTTTTGTACCTCAAAGTACTTTCCTCCTTCCTGATGCAATCCAGAACTCAAAAGGTCAGTTATGCATATTACATTGCAAGGCTTCTGCCTTTTCCTACCTTTGAAGGTGTAGCTTAAAACAAAGCAAAAACCTAAGCCACAATGACAGTTCAAATACAGAACTTCACATTTATTTTCCCTGAGCTCACACAGCTTGCAAGACTGAAAGAAGCACAGTGAACACCATTAAAATAAACAGTTCAAAATCTTTGAAAGCAAGATATAGGCAGGCCAGTTTGCAGGTGTCACAAACAAAATCCTTCCATGGTATTTTGCCATCAGGATTCTTCCTTTGCACATAGACTCTTTAATCTTCAACTAACATCCAGCCACCATGGGTGTGTAAAATCAATAATGGAATTTGTCTGCCATCCATTTGGGTCTGAACAGGGTTATGTACTTGCATTACAACACAACAATATTTGTGTTTTAGTTACAAAAGAGCAACAAAGCAGGGAATTGAATCTTCAAAATATGTAACAAACACTAAGACATGGTAATATTTAAACAATTTCCATCATCTTCTCCCTCCCTCCCCAAATCAATAACTCAATTATGGAATCACTTCTACTTTTTCAGGGCTTGTACTCTACTTTTAGTTAGAGAACTAATAAAAGACTAAGCCTCCAGGGAAAACCAAAACTCCAGTACAAGTTATGCTCTGAGTTTCGTGACAGTTTAGCAGAAACTGTCCGGCAAAACCACAATTTGTAACTTTGTGACATTCAAAACTATTTTCTCTCCTCCTCACACCTGGTAGCCACCTTACATGAGCAGCCACCATGCCCAGGCAACTCCAGGATCACAGAAAACTGCAAATGCCCTCCTGAGCCTCCCTACACCCTCACGGTACTCCTGCACCTGGTGGGACAACCAGAGTCAAGTCAGTTGAGAGTTGCACATACGAAGGAAGTTTAGGACTCATTCCTTTAATAAATGTTTTGCTGGTTCACCCAAGCCTCCTGCCCCATTCCACAGGATAAATGTGTGCTATCTACCTGTGACTATTTAGAAGCCAAGAGACTTGAGTCAAAAATACGCCCAGAAGGGCACACTGTTGCTGGATCAGAGGATCATCATCAAGACAAGCTTCTGAGAGGGAGCATCAGCCCTGACACATCAGTCCCCACAAAGCAAATGTATTTTAGTGAAGAACACATTTGGGCTAATGTGTTCTTCAGGACTAACTGACAGAAAGACAATCCTCTGACTGCCAGTAGATTCATCCAATTGGTTCTTCAATTCCATTGCTCATAGCCAACCTAAAAAAACTTGTCTCATTTCAAAATTTTAGAGGACATCTTCCTAATTTTCAGTGTGTCTTAAACACACATTTATATCAAACCTACATTCTTGGGGTTCCCCCTAATTCAATGTCAAAACTGATTAATGTTTATTGTCACCTAATCTGTTGCATTTGTTCCTAGATATTGCATACATAAATCAATGGCTGTTGGCTTGTATGACTCCCTTCCCCATTTTTCTCTATTCCATTGCACCTACTGCTCCTCAACAGTGATTACCTAATTGGAAGTCAAAGATGATTATTTAATACTTTAGCTAGGAGGAACAGAGTTACTTGGTCATAGATTAATAAGGACTCTGAATTTCACAGTTTGCAATTGAATTCATGTTAAACATGTTTTGTCATCTTCTGTAGCAAGGTCCTGAACTGCAGAAGGAAGACAGATCACTCTGAGAATTTGCTAATGCCACTGGGCATATTTTGATTCTTCCCTTGTCCCCTTCAGTGGCCTACTTAAGATTTTCATCTTTTGAACTGTAGCGATTTCTTCTGCATTTGTGGAGTTTTACATTTTTCCTGAAATACATTTTAATGTATCAGTGTTATAATCTTCATATTTAAGGATAAAGATACAAATACTCAGGGAAACTGGAACCATCTCCAGCTTATTTCTGTCATAATCAGTAATTTTCTGGTTTCTTCTGTGTACCTTTGAATTATCACAATAAGAACACTGGGGTTTTTTGCTAGAGGAGGATTTTTAAAGTTAATTAAGTTTGCTTCCTCCCACTGGACCAAGGTAAAACCAGAAGCATCTAATAAGTTAATAGTTTCAAAAGTAATATAATCTCTAGAAGCACCTATTGCCATCCTACTTACAAATTCATACTCCCCAAATATTATCTGAAGTCCTTCACTGAGGATTTAAACACAGCTGGAAAAAATCAGAATTTTGCCACGTATTTTCACCTTCTTCCTTATTTAAATATAGTGATAACCAATTCAGATGTGAATTCAACCAGTGCCTATCTTTTCATCATAAGCATTTGCAAGCTGCTGGAGATTGTCAGTGCACACCTCTAGTGTGCTCAGCTGTCCCTGAGGGCTTTGTGTGTGATGAAGGATTTCAATGCTGCTGTTAAATAATATACTTTTCCTTAAAGCAAGCAAAAGTTTTTGTACGTAGGGAGAAGTCTCCAATGCAATTGCTTCACGAAGTAAATGAGCTATTACCTCGGGGAAAACAAAACTACAATACTGACCAGAAATTAAATTTGTGCTTTGACTTACAGTGCATTGTTTCCTTTACTGTCTCACGTAAATATCGACCTGAAGAATTGTCAAACTAAAATAACATCTCAGTTTACACTGTCAGTTCTCAGAAGTAGGCTCCCAATTTGACTTTTTCTGAGATAATACATCATAGGTTGCTGATTTAAAGCCTTACTGTTAGAAGTTCGAAAAGAAATTTGTCCATGATAAAAAACTAGTTTTAAGTGTAAAATATTCTGCATCAAGTGTCTTTGCGAGCTACCCAGCTGTCTGTGCTATTTCAGAGCCCGTTGTTTTTATCTCTAGATATTCAGTCACACCAACAGGGGCACCCAAGCCCAGGCAGGCGCGTGTGCACAGGGTGTATCAGCAGGTTGGCACAGGAACACACACCTGGGTCACCTAATCTGTAACTAGCTTGGCATTGCAGGTTCATGTCTCCAGTAAAAACACTGCAGCTCTCTGCGTTCCAGTGCTTGGAAAATTTAATTATTCCTTAAAGACCCTAGCACCCACGCAACTCTGCTGGCTTTTATTGCTGTTGCTTTTTTGTACACATCAGCTCACTGGCCTCTCATCCTCCCCTCTCTCCCTAGCTGGTTTTGACATCCAAGTCATAGTTCTTCAGGCTCTTACTAGATGGCATTTCACACTCTGCTGTGAAACAATGTCTAGAGCTTGGCCATGCCTGACAGACCCATGTTCAAATAACCATTTGTTTTTCTGAACAATAAAAACCATCCCGAGTGTCTTTTCCTCACACCACCTTAGGAGTCAAGTGGGCTATATTTCAGTAGTAAATTTTACACCCATGGAACAAGGAAAAAATATTTCAAACCCAAGAGTTTTCAGTCCAAAAGTCAGTTTTCAGAAGTGCTGACAACAGACTGGAAAGAAATCATCTGGTATGTTATGTAAAACACCAGTTACCAACAAAACAATCACTGTTTCTTGAAGAAAAATGTTATATATGTTCATAATTGTCCATTCAGATGACAGGTCCTGTTTAGCTTTCAAGATTCCATACAATTAAGCTATTTTTAAATTACAAGCCACTGATCATTACTTGATTACCCATTACCATGTAAGTGAATTAGGAAAACAACACTCAGCATTTAATAAAACATAAAATAGATTAGCAATTAAATGCACAATTGTTCTATTGACTTGTTTTTAACAAGCTTTCTCAAGACTTTAAAAAAATATATGTATGAAGACTGGTGTTTATAGTGTTCGTTTTAGCTTTTAAAATCAGGATACTTCATTATTTCATTATATAGGAGGAATCCGAACTTTTCATTAACACTGTAAAAGTAACAGTTAAACAGATTGAATGCACAACTTTATATATTTGAGTGAATATATCTACCTGATATTGTTGTATGTAATTCTTTCAGATTTGAACACCTGGTTAATGTAATGGGCAGTACTCTTCCAGGTTCTGAGTATTCAAACAAGCACAAAGCTCCTTAAAAATATTTTTAATCCCTGTGTTATACTAGAAGATATTAAGTGTCATGTAACTTTTTTTAATTTAAAAAGGAGGGGGAATGAGCAGCTGTGATCTTGTACATATTGGTTCACTTAGTTCCTAATTCTGTCTATAAAACTGTGCTTTATACATAAGGGTATCGATTCAACACAAAAGCATGCACTGAATAAACCCCTCAGTCACTGCTTAATTACTTGGTAAATACTGGAAGGCAATATTAACAATCAATGTGAAATAAAATGCACAGGGGCAGTGAAAAAAATAATTTTGTCTTAAACCTTGGTCCTACGGGAAGTACGAGTAGAACTTACTGCAAGATCGGGTTCTTAGCCCATTATCCTTGTTCCCACTATACAAGAGCAGACGTCAATAGCAGGTTTGGATAAGCCACAGCAGGGACAGGAGCAGAACGACAGTGCAATGTCTGTTTCAAGTAAATACAAACAAGGGAAAGCGAAAACATCTGGGGAAGAAGCATTTATTCCACATGATCAGCAGAAAGTCTCCGCAAGGGGAGGAAAGGGGCAGCAGATGCTTTATTTTTGCAAGGGAGAAGAAATTGCAAAGTACAGAGCAAACTACACTGCTTACCACACCAGCTTGGTGAATTGGGGCAGCTAATTAGCCATTGTTAAGATAAACCTCCCTCTTTCCCCTGTGCAGTCACAGGCACACACACATTTAGCACAGCAGCCTTGCTGAGAAGCTGCCAGCACCCTTCTCCTGCGCTGGGAGCTGATGGTGAATGCAGCTCCTCCTGCTGTGGCTTTGTCCTGCTGGGCACTGGGGAGAAAGACAGCACTGGTGCTCTTCCTAGATGCCTTTATGCCTGCTGCTCCCAGCCAAGTTCCTCCTTCAGGTGTCTGCCCTACAGACAGCTGGGTGGAAAGGACTTAGCAGAGGGCATACTACATTCTATACTTAGGAGTTCTTGGCTCCGTGTAGCTGTTGATGTCAAGAACACATCAAACACCAGCTTGCACATCAGACAGCACCATGTGATCAGAGCACTTCTGACCTGGTAGCAAAACTGCCTTGGCACACTCAGCTTTAGGGCAAAAGTAAAAGTTCTTCTCCATTTTTGTCGTTTGTTACTTAAGTAACAGACACACATGGTGTTCTTTTGCTAAGCTGCATGCTACAATATTTGAGCAGCAGTGATGTACATATTTGTGTCACCAAGGCCTGAGATGACCCTTTAGTTCCACACAAACACTTATACCTGCCAAGGGCAAAGCACCAATGCCACTGAAATCACCTCCACCACCTCTGGCTTTCACTCCAGCATAGTGAGAGGGATGAAGTCTTTGGTACTTGTGACCAAGCTAAATTCAACCACAGACACTTGCTCCTTTTTCCTTTAGTAGCCACATCTGTGATTTTATATCTCAGATCCTTCCTCTAGACATTTTAGCCACATGGACTCCCTCTCAGCTCCAGCTCATGCTGAGCAAACACAAGTGACTTCTTCAGATTCTTCAACATGATGGGATCCTGCTTCCCACTGCAACAGTGACACTCAGTTAAAAGCATTTGTTGGAGATGGGGAAAGGAGGTTACATGGCAGTGTAAGGTATTTCACTGTGTTCACCTAACTTCTCTCAGGCTACATTTAGCACACAAGTGCAGCTCAGCATTGCTGAAGACCAAGTATCAGAGGATATGTTGTCCCTAGGCTGAGAGAATGCATAACCTTCTTTTAGCAAAGCATCTTGTAGTGCTACAAAACAGACAGCTGAGCAATTCCCACTTGCAAAGAGTGAGACAAAAAAAAAAAAAAAAGATGAAAACCAAGGTAACTGGTCCAGGAATTATGCATTGAAGTTTACTGAAGCAATGCTTGGAAGTAATTAGATTATTTAGGAAGGATTAAAACATGAAACCATTTATAAATAAAATACAAAATAAACACAAAGTGTGGTTAGCCTGACAATTACAACTTCTGTTCAACGAATTAGTAAAAATAAGAACATAAGTGTCAAAGAACATTAATTTGAAAAACATCGAAGATAAAAGATGTTTAAGATGGTAGAAATAGCTACTTGGGGATTCACACTATTACATATTTGCTTAAACCTAATTTAGAGTCTTCCCATCCTATAGAACTCCTAGAATTATTAGAAAAACAAATTAGAAAGCCTATCTCCATGGAATAAGATGTCCATAACATCCGACTGTTCCATAAATGGGATTATTTATTTATCATTATTTTGGTTGAATTGTGAACAAGCAGGTTTAACACGTAAGCCTTACTGGACAAACCTAAATGCCATTTCAGCACACTGTTAATGCATCTCACAATGCCCAAAGGAAAAATTAATTTCCTTTTAATATGAAATGATCGCATTGTATTTTACAAACACAGAAAAGAGATGATTCAGTCAAGAGTAAAAAAGTAATTTTCCTTTCCTCTATTGTACTTTTTTCTTTTCTTCCACAGTATATGAGGGAATAAATACCTCTTAAACAGTAGTTAAGACTGATCTTATCTTTTACCTCAGGTCACAGCACAAGAGGATACATTGCCACTTTCTTTTAGCTGCAAAGGATTTCTTGCTAAAAGGACATGGTCACTCCTGTTCCTAGGAGGAATTATTATCAAAGAAATAACACTATAATAGAGTGTGAACATGTAGGCTGGGGCTATCAACATTTGTCCTTGCTCTTAAACTTGTCTTTGTTAATAACAAATTGTCTAAATTGATTCATAATAACGACAATCTTCCCCACAGGATAAGAATCAAGATAATTGTTTTCCTTCCTTTTATTCTCTCAGTGAAAAAGAAACCCTCTTTTTTTCCGCTGGGTTATTTGCTAATTATGAACAATTAATCATTAGTCTGAGACTTTATACCATAATTTTTTAAAGTATTACAATTAGGAAAAACTGAGCATAACATTTAATTGTTTGGATGTAATTTCTGCACTTGCCAGTGTCTTCTGTAGCGGTTTCTCTTCAAATTGGATGCAATTCAAAGAGACAGGAGCCACAGCAGCTAATGCCAGGCTCAGGTCAGGTCCAATTTCTTTTTAAAAATGTTGGATAATCATATTTTATTCCAAACCAAAAATATGTTTTCGCTGGAACAGGACCAGAAGGACAGTCTGGGAGAGATGTTTCACAGTTTAAGAACCCTATTAATGGATAACTGATGAAGAAACAGTTAAAAAGGGGATTTTTATCACCGCATGACGGAATTAGAAGTGAGCACAGGGAACATTCATTAAGTAAGTTGACATTATGATGACATTAATCAACATGGTGTATTTAGTATGCCCTTAAAAATACAAGACTCACATTCATGACATGAAATTCCAGGGTCTGGAAGTTGAAATAAGTTAAGCATCCCAAGACAACTATTTAAGAGTAATCAGTCAGATCCAAAAAACCTGCACGAGCCAAACCTGTTACAAGTCATTCAGCAACAGGTTTTTTTAGAATGCAACAGGAGCTGCAGTTTTTTGTTCCAGTGGCTCAGCAGCTTGAAAGGGGCTGAACAGGGCACCAAAATCCTACCTATGAGACGAGTATTCCCAGTGCTCTCCTACTGCACCCACCCAGGACCAGGAAACAAAGCAAGCCACGCACGCCTTATTTCAGCACTCACACCACAATCCTGTTTCAGGAGGTTCAGCTCCCTGGTCAAAACCTTGCCAGACAAGCCCATTAAATCATATAAAAGAACCTACAAATAAGCTGTAACGTGATTTCAGTTCACCAGATGGTGGTATTAAGGTATTGCAAGAGGCACTAAACAGTGTTTGAGCAATGTTTATTGTCTGCCCCAATATGTTTCTTTAATAGTGCTGGATGTATGAGGAATACAAAGTGCTCCATCTCTTGCTCACTTAGTGAAAATCATTTTCCAAAATCTGCTGCATATAACAGGAATCATCAGCTTTTAAAGCAACATGCCATATGGCATTCCCAAATTAGAGGTTAAGTGGAACAAAATCCCACGAAGCCTAGGCAATACCCTTTCTCAGGGAGGGAAGATGTTTCCAATTACGTTTTCAAAGGCATTTGTCTGACCAGACACAGTGGCTCAGGTAGAACTCCTGCACAGGCCCTGCCTGCTCCATTCCCTCACCCTTGGGGCACACGTGCCTGACTGCTCAACACTCTGCAGGCAAATACTCTTACACATTCACTGGGTGTTTTGTCCTTTCTACTGTTTTTCTACCCAATTTACACATAAATCCATACTTTACATTTTACATAATACACTACCTAGGTATGAAATGAAGGGTCTATTTAAAACTTAAATGACAAATGCAGCTTCTTTGCTACTCTGTAACAGTGTTTTACTCTCCATAAGTTTATAAATTAAGTTATAGACAGAAGACAGAATCGGACTTTGTTCTGTGAAAAAAACCCCAATGTTCTTGAGATTGAAGAGGAACAAAAATGATATTTGAGAAGATACTGAGATCTGGGAAGACTTAGCTACTTCTAAAGTTCCTATAGAACTAGGGTTAGTTTCTCTCTATGCCTGTTCATAATACAATAACAACCTCCTTGCCTCCCCCCCAGAAACCCAACAGAAAGCACATACACAACCAACAACTGCATCAGCCAGAAGAGCCACCTAAATACCACATCCAGTGATAAAGGTTTCTTTCAAAAGTTCGTGGAAGTTTCAATTGCTGTGAGCACAGCAGAAAAAGAGCATCAATTTCATGGCACAAGTCTCAATGACACCTGAATCCATTGCACTGCTAAGTGCTAGTCACCAAACCCCAGGGGAGAGGACTTTTTCTCTCAAGTCTAGATCTTAATTGCTAAAAAACACAAGGCAGCAAGCTCAGCAGCATCAGCACAATGTGTTTTACCAATAAAACACCAATAAAAAGAGATGCATTTTTTTATGTGAACTGGGAAAAAAAAAAAAAAAAAGAAAGCAAACCAAACAACAAAAGCAAACAAAAAAATCCCCAAAACAAACAAACCAAAACAAAACCACAACAAAAGCAAGGAACTGATAACTTGGGAGGACAGTCAGACAAAAGAGAAAATATTATGGTATAATTTCTATTTCATATCACATAAACATATAACTGTTCAGCAATTACTTAGCAATTGCCAGACAAAGGAAGGATTTTTGCTTTCTTGAAGAAACACAAGGTAATTATGCCAAGTTGCCTGAGACACTGCTGTAGCTTGTAATGATTAGGCTTTATAATAATGAATCATCACACAAGACAGCACTAACCAGCCCTAATACCACACTTAGAAGCTAATATCCATGCAGTTCTTACACTTGGTACTGTATCAATAGATTGCCTACATAGTTTCCATACCATCAATAAAAGCCTCTTTGTGTACATACATATTTATGCACTCAGCTCATCAGGTCTTCTGGCTGGATCTGGTTCACAATTAACTTTAAGATTACCAGTTCTTCATCAGGAAAGAACACAGGCCAAGGCTATTAAAAATATAGGTTTTTACACTTTGAAAGCCCAAGATCTGAAAGAGGCAGGTAGACATGAAGGCATTTTTCAAAGGACTAAGTGTTGGATTAGGCTCTAGCCTAGAAAGTAGAAAGGCTACACGTATAAGATTTCTCTCATTACAGAAGGCACCATAAATCTTGAAGTAGTACAGATAACTACAGAAAATCAAAGGACTGGAGAGGAAGAATTCGTGCTAATGTACTTGTACTCTGACAAGTGACATTGTTTAAAGAGCAAAGCCACATTCCATCATCTCCAAATCTCAACAACAGTCAAAATTGCTCCAGGAAGAGGAAAGCAGTTCTATTTACCTCTCTCTCAAACTCCCCAAGAAACTTCAGATTCAAGTTGGTTACTTCTGACTACAAAAAAATCTCCAGAAGTGTGGATTAGAAGCCCATGAAGTCATACCACATTTACACATCCTTTAATTCTGTAGTCTTGGGAAGCACGCAGAACATGGAACATGCAAAGATCTGAAGACGATGCAGAGCAGCTGGCCTTTGTTCAAACCCAGTCACCCCTTCTGCTACTGACACCAGAGTCACAAGACCCAGTACACACTTATTCATTCCTGGGTCAGAGTCACAGGGCTGACAGGTGTATGTAAGACATTATGGTTTAAAATGATGTGAGAGACTGCAAACCCACCAACACCCAGTGATCAGAAACACTGAGTAACACAATGCTACTTCTAGGCCATCACAAACCCTACAGCTTAAGGCTTCCTTTATTTTTTCTTCGTCTGAGCTCAGTGAATTTTGGCATGGCTGGCTGTAAACACTCACTGATGTTTCTACATAATAGAAAGATAGTAGATAACACTAGGCATAAAAAGTGTTGGTTCTTCCAGTTTTACATTAACCTCTTGAATGGCACTTTCTTAAACTGGGCATACAGCATAATCCTCTACCTTTGATCTAGACATAACAACCACTTTAAAAGGAAGGATTCTGTTTTATGTTTTATGACGTGCAAGGCTGATTAAACTCAGCTATGAATTGTTAGGTGTCTGTCCTCAGTTATGTGCTCAAACATTTAAACACAGACAGATTTTTGAACCCTTCCTTAAGTAGTTCATGTTAATAAATCCAGATGAAAGTTCCCACTTTCCCTATCACATAGGATGATTACACAGTGTCTGAGTTTGCATGAACTAAGAAGACATGTATTTCTGAAATGCTAACCATTATTCCATCATGTTCTGGATTTTTAAGGATGTTTCAGTTGTGCCGTTTAACACATGTGCCTTGCACTTACTGTGAAAGAAAACCTTCAGTTTCTAAGGATGGCTGCACAGGTCTTTTTTTACACCATCCAGCTCTAGCTCGTCAGAGCTCACACAGCTTGTCACAACCTGGACAGGCTGCGTGCCTGCTCACTGTGAGCCAGCACTGCCTGCAGATGACAGCAGTGCCCAGCAAGTCACAGCAGTGTCCAGGGGGATCCTGTCACCTATAGCCAAGCACAGGAGGGAGACCTGGACAGGTTTGCCTCACAGTGCTGCTTTACCACAGGGAATTAAAGTTGCCCAGAACAGACAAAGCTTTTCTCCTGCTCTATTGTTACAGTGGCATCACAGCACTCTACATAACAACACCTTCACAGGTTTTAATCCAACCCACCCCTCCGAACAGTGAGTGGTTACAGGAGTGACACACTTCGGGACAGACACCTTGTTAAATCACGAGCACATATTGCTACAGCACGGCAACGTTCCTGCACTGTGCTG
This sequence comes from Orthonyx spaldingii, assembly GCA_013397795.1. Lineage (NCBI taxonomy): Eukaryota > Metazoa > Chordata > Aves > Passeriformes > Orthonychidae > Orthonyx > Orthonyx spaldingii. The sequence continues at coordinate 3,324,560 of VZTJ01000889.1, forward strand.
TGTTATTTAAAGTCCACCAAGATCAATTGGTTCCTACATCATTTTGCATGTACATTTTAGCTCTGGGGTTTTTTCTTTATGAAACATAGAATCTACATTGTTCTGTTGCTTGTTCTAGAACTTCTATTATTTTGTTCTCACTCCACCTCTGATAAACTTTAAAATTTAATTTGCTGAATGCGTTATTGTGTGACAGTGCTAAATCTACGCAATAATTAAATTCAAAGATGGGTGGTGGCTTAAAGTACCACTGTCTGAGTCAGACTTTTTGATAGGCTTACTTATCATCAAAGTAAGAAATAGTTTGGATTCAGTCCAAGGTGAGAAGAGCAGTGGTTTAGAAAATGATCAAATATTAGTTGTCTGAAAAGAAAAGCAAAAGAACCACCCACAGCCCTTCAGGCAACTCCTGGCATTCCGAGGAACAAGGTAATCTGAACATTTGAGTCAGTGACTTACGCACTAAAAGCTGTCTCTTGAATTATCTTTACTCAGATGTACCTAGCTAACGACTTTTACTACTGAGAACATGCTATCAAATTTGCATATCAAAGAAACAAAACATAATTAAAAATATTATAAAGTAACAAGTGTGAGACAGAAAACTCCAGAAAACATAATTAAGGATGTACGAGGGAACAGGATATTAAAAAATAATAGTAGAACTTTTCTCAAAGAGACAACTAAATGGCTCAAGAAGAGTGCAGAAACAGGGAAATTTACTATTTACATTTTCTGACTGAAAGCTTACAATAACTTTCTCAAAGAGGGCAATAAAGGTTAATCTTTTGCACAGTATCTATTTCTTTTAGAAACACTGTGGAAAACTCATGATTTTTTAATTTATGGGACACACATATTTATTGACAAAGGTATTAATAGGTTAATCGGCAGGAGTGGAATTTTTTTGTGCTAAGGTCAGGTTCTTTTGTTTATATTTTTTCAGTAGGATTTTTGTCCCTCACAGTCCCCTTTGGAAAGCCTTTCCAAGGCTATGCATGTGTTATATCTGCAATACAATCCCATACTATTGCAGCCTATCAGTCATACTCCAGGAGCTGCTGTGCAGAGCTGCCAGGTTGGCTCTTCAGCTTAACTTCACTTCAGCGTTCCAGTTTAGGCTAATTTCTCTACAATACAGAGCAAAACCAGAAAATTTTTCTGTCTTTTGCAGGTGAGGAATAACTCCTTCAGTAATCCTGTTGAGCAAAACTAGCACTTTTAAGAGCTAGTTTGTGAAGATTTGTGAAATCTTCCTCTCTGCTATTGCTTGAAAGTGTTACTGCTTGCTACCACATCCAATTCAGATAATAGGGTCATGTGTTTGAAACAATTTCCCAAACTACATAGAACTGCTCTGTACTACTTAGCCTTTCTTACTGCTGGATATTGTTGCTTCAAAGAGGGAGAAAAACAACCACCATCAGGAAACCAGCCTTGCAGATGACACACATGAAGAGGAACTCAGACCAAAAGTGTGAAGACAGGGAAAAGATTCACACAGCAGGCCAGTGCAGCCCTCTCACAGGCAGCCCTGAAGCTGGTAACAGCCGAAAGGCATTATCCACAAACAGGTCAGCTGCATTCACTGGGAGAGATGTAGGTGTAGAGCAGCAGGGAGATTACATAAAGCAGCTTTGCAGTGCTGTGTAAAAAACATCAGAGAAACAGCGAACTCATGGGGTGAAGACGGGGAAGGAGAGACCCCCTATGTACGATTAAAAGCAAAACTTTTAGAAAGTATTTTCAGAGAAACAGAAGCAGCTTATTTCAGGACAGGGTTATACAGATTACATCTGTCACAGCCAACGAAGGTTTTTTTCCAGGGAACTGTCAATTGCCAGCTGGCAGACGGACATGATTTCTAGGACTAATGACAGCTAGTAAAGCATCACATTTTGTGGCAAGGAACATGAGAGGGATGGACATGTAAAGGACATCAATAATTGCAGAATTAAGTGTGCATGGCCTTCCTTCTAGTGATGGGATAAAAGACTTGCTGAGAGGGAAGACAATTTTCATGCAACAGAGTTAAAGTGAAAAATCTACATATTGTAAGGGTACCGAGGCAGTCAAGACCACATGGGTATGTACTTGAAATCGCTTGTTCCTTCTTTTTATATCTATGCACCTGCAACTTCATCATATATGTCCTACCAAAAAGCAGGAAAGCCAGAGTTAAAAATCTCTCTGTTTTGACCTCTCAACTATTTGGCCAGAAATGGAGGGAGCTTAGGGATCTTAATAACACAAGAAGGAAGAACTTCTGTTTGCAGAACCCACTGGGTAGCAGACGAAATGATAAATCTCTACCATCGAACACAGTTTCACCAATAATGTGTGTTTATCACTTGGAAATATATTCAAAATGTACAAAGTGGGATGAGCTAAGGGAAGCACATTTTTTTTGCTGAATTCATGCAAGGTCTTGCAAATGAGATATTACTGAAGAGAGATAGCATTTTGTTTCTGTCCACATCCCTAGAACCATCCAGCAACTGAAAAGAGCAGCCACCACTTTGGAAAGCAAAAAGGCTTCAAAGACACAATGGTAAAATAAAAAAAAAAAATTCTGATACATAAGCACTATTAAGGTGTGCAGATGAGCTGTAGAACAGACACACACGGTGCCTGTTTGCAGTGAAGTGGTTCATGCAACTCCCTGGAAGCAAGGGCACATGGAAGCACCGGTGCAGTGTCCTTCAGTAAAGAGCAGTTGGAGAGGGTCAAAGGCTGAGAAAGAAGCATTCAAAATCAAATTCTGATATCAGTGAAAATTTAATGCCAACAGAAAATGATTAATTCTTCATATCTGCAGATACAACATCTCTTTTTTCCCCCCCAAACAACAAAAAAACTGATCAAGTGGAAATAAGCTGTCAAAACTACGCCCACAGAGATGATTTCAAGGACAAGTTGCATCTAGAATACTTCTGCACTTGCAGTAAGGGAATAAACCACACTTCAGGCTACTTTTTAATGTAACATACATAGATATACACACACATTACAGCTGAACATAGGGTAACTTTCTCATAGTTTGAAATGTGGAATTCAGGTGAGGTCCATCTTCCCCCAGCAGATTCACCAGCCCTTAACTAAGGAGCCCCTACCCAATATATGCCTGATCAAATTCTGACATAAGCCATAGAAAGAACAAACAGGGACAAGGAACTTGCTGGGAAAAGAAACTTGCCAAGAAGATCTCCAGGAGTTACGGAAAACCAGTGACATTAATCTGGTTCATCTGTTCTTTCCCTACATCCCCAGCAATAGAGACGTGGAAACGATGAGATCACAGCACCTCTGGTATTTGAAGTGTATAATTTTTCATTCAGCCTAGCTCACATTTTCAGACTGGAACAATCTGACGGTATTTCCTCGGGACACAGGCAAGAATATGCTATACAAAGCTATTTCAGTAAGAACTATGCTGAAAGGATGAGAAACAAAAATAAGCAGTTTTAGTGAGAAATAGTCAAAGCTTTTTTCCTCCCCTAATTTATACCAGGAGTTGCATGGCCCAGGAGCAACACGAAAAAGCTAAAAATTGTCACATGCAGAGCACACCCATTTGTCTTTTTGTGGGCTTGGCATCAACTCCTGCTTTATTTGTCACTCCGGTCCCAGCTCAGAGAGCACAGGAACAGGCAAGAACCAGCTCAGCAGGCTGGTGGGGAGCCAGGACAGCCCTGGGGGTGCAGGGGCAGGCTCAGGAGAGCAGGGGGCTCTGCCTCAGGAACTCCTCCCTCCCCCTTTTTTATCAAGTCCTGACCATCTGGAAGTGCTGGGCTTCCCCTGCTCAGACACACACACAGGGACACACACAGACACTGTTGTGCACTGACTTTTCAAAAAAACCTAAAACACACCATTGCTTGCAGCAATCATTATAAGAGAAGGGCTCTGTTGAACATATTCATATAACACCACGTCCAGAGCAAAAAGCAGGAGCAAATAGTACATGCTGCTACTCACCAAAATACTACTTTGAGGTACTTTTTGGTTCTTTTTTTTTTTTTGCAAGAGATTTGTCCTGCAAGTCAGAAAAAATCAGAAGAGCTTCTCTCATTGCATTGCTTTCTGGAACACAGGTTGTATATTAAGTCAGAAGACCTATACTTGTTAGTGATTCAGAAATCACCTCATGGACCACAGACTCTCACAAGCAGCTTTCAAGTGCCACTTACATAAATAACTTGACTCCCCAGAACGGAAAACAGTGATCAAAGTGCATAATATACCATTTATGGCCTAGGGAAGGTGCAGCCTTATTTGCTGTATATTAAAATTAGCAAAACCATTTACCAGACCTTTACAGCCTCATACATAAAAGTGCAAGGTGCAGTTCTGCTTGAAAAAGCAGCCTGAGAGAAATGGTTTATCATTGAATTAATTCTTTACTGTATCTCCATCTTTCTTTTTCTCAATTTAGGAAAAAAAACCCTGAAACAAAATCATGGAAGAAGTGATTAAGGTGTAGTTTTTCTAGCCTTCACACTTCAAAATTACAGCAGGATCTTCCCACCCTTACAACACGACCAATACAGAGGGTAATGCGCTAACAGAGATTTAAAAAAAATGAAAGGTTGTCCTTGTTAAGCTTTACATAAAATGCCATGAACAAAATCAGCAACAAATTCTTTTCAGAAGAGGAGGGTTCTGCCATCATATTTCGGCTACAAAAAAAATCCTATTACAACTCCATAAAGGAATAATCCACACAAGTGGATTTGAAGCTTCCCCTATTTGCTGGCCTATCCCCAAGACAGATGAAAGGGCTACAGAAGAGGAGGAGCCCAGGACAAGAGCACTGATCCTCACCAGCTCTCACACACCTGAGCTTCCTTCTATGGGACAGGCACAGCAGAGCAAAGTAGTAAAACACACAGATGGTAGCAGGGAGGTCATTTGTGACCTGCAGAAGTCAGGAGTCACCTGCTAACCACTAAGCTACCAGCGCAGCCTCAGGACTGTAGGTATCATCGTGCTTGCTCAGAAGGTGCTTAGATAAGCTGTTGGTTTTTGTGCTAGCTTCAGTCTGAGCACAACTTAAATTTACCTGAATACAGTAGTTCATCCCTTTGGTTAAAAAAAAAAAAAAAAAAAAGAAATTAAATGTGTCAAGGACCAAACTTGTGAAGAGTGAGCCTCTTTCTGATGGTGGGACTTGGTCTCTTGGCCAGTACAAGAATTTGGAACTCCCAAGCATGAAACAGCTAAGGAACCAAGGAACTCTGGGGACCCTACACAAGAGGCCCTGCCACCAGAGCACCCCTAGATCTTCTCCAGAAAAAAACTTTTTCTTCTATAAAATACAGTAACAGATTTGACTTACTAGCAAATTCTTATTAAACAATGTCATAATTCGACTCTTGAGCTCTATTTGTGTGAAGCATACTGTTATGATTGTTCTAGCCAATTGACAGAAGAAACCAACTTGCTTCATGCAAGGCTGAAAACCAGGGATTACAGAGCATTCAGAGTGTGTAGATCAAGTAGACCAGCACTTGTGACATGTCAGCAGTGAAAGACCTTCCAAACTTTTCATTACTGCATAAGAATCATCTCAGTGTCTCTTTACCCAGCATTAGCTAAACCCTTTACACCTATTATTTCACCTGATCCTTTCTAAAAGCCAGCTGAGAAAAACACAAAGAACTGATCACCTGCAATGTGTGACCCAAGATGAAATCACCTCATCCCCACGAGGTGCTGGAACAACCACTGGAGCACACCTCCAGGTAGAAATGTCAGCCTCTGACTACTGAAGAGGGCTGCACATAGCAAAGTTTGTCTTACACTTAGAAGAGCACGAGAGCATCTGTTTTTGTATCTCAAAACAACATATTGGAAATCAGTGCCAGTGCACTTAATTTCACTGTCTGGAGCAAGTGAGATGCCTCGGGCTGACACCTGAGAAAAACCCACCAATTCACAGGACTTAAATACATGAACTGGGTTGGAAAAGTGTAAGATAAAGCTGATGTTTTCTGTCATGTTACTAACAAGACTTAGCTTGGTGCCTTTCCCCTCTTTTTGTGCCCAAAGGAAGTTTGGAGCCCAGGAGTTGTGTTAGCCCAGGAGACTAACAGAAAATAGGATGGTTATTAGAGACAAATCAAAACAGCTGCAACTTTGAGCTTCACCTTACATTCCATCCAAAACTGATCAGGTAATATTGTTCAATCCAGGTTTGAATTAACCTGAAGCTGTAATGCAGACTGAGTATACTCACAGTGACAGAACTCTTGATGAGACTAAAGTGATTGCAAAGATTTCAGCAGGTCAGCTGTGATGAAGCAGTTCAGCCAACGTATTCCCTACTTTTGACCTATCCCACCAGTATATTTTAGAGTATATTACACTCTGGCATTTTAATTGAGAAAATTAATCTGTTCTTACAGCATTAGAAAGGTTGAATGGTTTGCAACAGTTCAGTTTGCCCTGCAATAATTTTCTAATCCATTTCTTCTTATCTCAACCCTGCACAAGGTTTGCACCCCTAATAATACAGAGTTTACTAACATGTCAGTGATACTTCCTTGCCTTCCCCCAGTAGCCAGGGAACACATCCTAATATCTAGGATGATATTTCCCCCTCACATTTATATATATGGTTACCCTTGGTTTAACTCTCCAAATACACCTCATTTGCACATGTAAATATTTGAAGGGCCTACAATTTCATTTGGTAGATCTAACATTGAACTTTTTTTAAACTTTTTGTTTAAACCTTTTTGAAAACTTGAAGTGATGCGTTGATAATAAAAGAAATGAGAATTCTGCAAATAGGCACAAGACCTAAAAATCTTGAGGGTTAGTGTCTCTGCAAGTATAAGTCAGCATGCTTCCTTTGATAAAGCTCTGTTAGTTAACAACAGCCAGGATCCCATCCCACCTGGATTGCCTCTAAAGTAGATAAAAGTGGTGCTGAACTCTGAGGCATGAGCCAGTACCAAAGAGATTTCAGAGAAACTGCTTATGTTTCCCCAAAGTTAAATTCAGATTCAAGCTACCCCTTATCTTTAAAGAACCTTCCTTTTATTCAAGCATAGTAAGTCCTTGACAAACTTGAAGAAATTGCTTATGAAATAGCCCAATAGATACACTTCTGTTTTGCAAAGGTATCAAGGATCAGTAATTACATACTCTTACTCTGAAACATACATGATACTTGATGTAAAAGTGAACACAGCTCTAAGCAGTCATTTTATTTAAGAAAAAAAAAGAGAACTTGTCAAACTAAACATCATAATCGTGTGTAGCCTGATCATAAAATGAAATACTACCGAAAACTGACTGAAGGTTTTGCTAGACTACAAGATAAGATCTTGGCAAATAAAGCTGCTGCAAATGTTTGAGAGGCTCTTATGCATGTGCTGGATCATGAAACAGTTTAAGGCACTTCCTTCCATTAAGGAGTTGGGGTCTCTTTTTGTAACTAACACACTTGAATTTTATTTTAGGCTGTGTAGGAAACATTCTTTTGCATTGCAAAGTCCTTCAGTACTGTGCTCCACCAGAGGTTAGAATAAAGTTTACTTACTTGCTCACTCAACGAGTGAGAACATTAGTTTTCTGTGCTGGTGGGAAAAGGTGCAATATTGCCAAGTATTTACTCTGCTAGCTGCATTTCAGCAGTCTCACAACTTAACAGAAACCAGAACAAATTAAAAGGCTTGAGCCCTGCTCCTGCAAGCAGTCTGTGCACAGTCCCGGGCAGGAAGCGACAGTGTGAGCTAAGCTCCCAGCCCTCAGGCTCCTGTCTCTGACTCAGGATGGAGGCCAGGTGTAGCACCATGTCCAGCAGCACCCTGCTGCCACTCCTGTCAGTATAAATGCAGCTCCAACAAAAACACAGTTGCTTTTCACTCAGATGTAACAGCAACAAACATCCAACCTTATCTACGCAAGGCAATGTACACAAAAGCGCAATGCAAGGCTACAGGAAAGTCATTTTTATTTCTTGTTGACAACTGAAATGGGATTCCAGACAGTGAATGATATAGCCCTTCCTCTTTCCAATGTCTTCAGCTTTGTGAACTACAGTCTAGCACAATTGTTTCTACATGATATATAAAGGCTACTGCTGAAGGACTACAGATCAGTTATCAAAAATATCATCTGAATATATACAATGCCTGCTAGAATGTTCTAAGATTTATCCTTATGGCAAGCCTATTTGCCAGATGAAATAGTTCAAATAATTATACAGTTACAGAACCATATATGGAAAGGTTTGTTATGGATTATTTCATTTAAATTCATTCTTCATTGCTTCTTAGAATCTCCTATATAGCTCAGAAGACAAGCAAGTCACCTTTTTACTAAACTTTAATAGAAATAAGGTACCAGATTTTATAGATGCAACATATCCAGAATTTACCCACTCCTGACTACAATTTAGAGATTTTTTCTTTGCCTTCTGTTTCCTTGATAGTCTTACGCCTTCAGGGATTTTGTTTCTTAATTTGGGAGGGGTTGGGAATGTGAGTGCGCTGAAGAATACCACGCTATTTACATAATTTTGGCCGTTGACTTCAATGAGAATGAGGGTAGAACCAATAAGGCATGTTATCATAAAAGCAGTTTGCAAACTGTAACTGCTCATTCTTCCCACACTGCTGGCAAGGTGTGATTAGTGATGCCATTATCCTCGCCTTGCGCTGCAGAAAGAATTGTAACAGAGGCTGAGAGACTGCCAAGGGCCTCGGAGAGAAGCAGTGTTTGTACAAGGAAATAGACTCGGAAAGAGGCTCCTGGCTCAAAGGTCAAAAAGCACTTTTCATTACTCTGAAAGGAAGGAAAAAGCGAGCTCTAAGAGTACTCCTGTCAGGTGTTTAGGTGGAAAATTAAGATAGGACAAAGACACAATGATAAAGTAAACTCTTTACTCATCTTAGTGAAACTCTTTACTCATCTTAGTGGTACCAGCTTTTTTAACATAATAAAAAGCATCTGTAACTTATGTAGTTCAAAAAGATAATGTAGTGAGAATAACAATATACACTTCCACCACACACTCACATTTAATCTGCTGGGAACATAAAGGAGATGTCTTAACTTTGTGTGTAGGTCTAAGTTTTGAACATTTTGGAAGCTTCAGTAACTCGAGTTACATGAATCAGTACACAAAGTAGATGAATTAGGCTGCCCATTCATATTTACATACATGCTTGGCTATGAACCCCTATAGAAAAGAAATTATAAGCATCAGTGTCAAACAAATCACAGAAAGAGAAGTTTCTATTGTGTTACCTTCTATTCTCACTGTTTTGAGTACATTGTTCAAAAATTTCACTGCTTTAACTGTGTTAGTGTTTCACTCTCTGTATTCTCTAAGTATCTGAACAAAACTTTCCTCCCATGTGCATTCAGATTTAAACATGAGATTAGTTATATTTAACCAAGGCTGCATGACTATTTGTCCCCTGAAAAAATGACAGCACCATGGAGGGCTTATTCTAAAAATTTTGCTCCAGTAAGTCAGCCTAAAATTAATCAAATCCCAGCACAGAAATCCACAGAAATTAATATAAAGATCCTTTTTATAGGCCTGATACCAAGGCAAATAAAACCAAAACCTGAAAATTACATATACGTGCCTCAGTGTAGAAAACTTGAAGAAAAACTAGTTTGTCTGAATGTCAAGAAAGTTGGTTTCAGTGAGCTGGTAAGTTTTAGAGTAATTTCTAGGAATGATGCTATAGGTGGAGTTCAAAGAGTTCTGAAACCCACTAAAAATTAACATTTCCTCTTTATTGTCCACTTCTCTCTGAAAACATTTCTTTTGTTCACCAATAAGTTGAGGCATGTAACTTCCTCTTCCCAAGTATGGCCTTTGCACAGTTAAGAGGAGCTGCCTCACAGTAGCTCCAACAAAAGGAGCAGCAACATTCAGAATTTGCCATCTGACCAAGGTTTGAAGATAGATGCCGGGTGACAAGCGATGGGTCAGAGCTACCTGCTGCAAACCAAGCTAATAACCCCTCTGCCAAGCAGCTAAACTACTTTCACATTGTATTCAACTTAGGAATCTATAAAAACACTGGGAGGGCAGTAAGGGGACTTCCATAAGTCTTTGCAGGGAAGAAGGAGATTGGCCATAGCTGCACCTCTGGGGGAAGGGGGGATCCTGCAGTGAGTTAACCATGCACATGTGTATGAACCACACTGCTGCTGAGCTGCAGGATTCACAGGCTTCACTAAAAAAAGGATTAACAGCAAGTTAGGCACACAATTCACTTGTCCCCATACAGATCTCTGGAGTGGGCCCTGTATATTTAGTGAAACAGAAGGAGCACAAGAAACAAAACAAACCAATGAAGAGGTAATGGCATATCAATTAATAGGTAGCAAAGGCAAAGGGTAAGGGAGGTGCAAAAGAGCCAAGAGTGCCTGAAATTTCAAAAGGCATTTCAGAACAGAGAAAGCATGCCTTGTTCTTTTGAGCAAGCTATAAATAAGCACATGTTAGTGGCATCACTGAAAGACAGCTCAAGATAGAAAGCACTGTCAGGCAAGTACATTTTTGTAGGATGTAGACCTCTTGCTTATACCACAAAGGAGGCTGAAACACCTGACCTAAAATGAGGAGCAAGTGGCAAAAGAAAGGACTCTAACCAAATTTTCAATTCCAGGTCAATAGTACTGAAAATTATTCTTACTTCTAGAAACCTAAACCCAAATTAGCAAACAATTTACATTTGAACAGATTTGCTGGTATCTAAGCCTATTGCCTATTTATGCAGAACTAGGATGTATGTAACACAAAGACCAATCTGGTGGTTTATAGCCAGATTTATTTGCTCTTACAGCTTCAGCTGCTGCGTGCACTAAATTTGTAAAAATCAGATTATAATCAATATAAAAATAAAAATCATAAGAAAAATATCTATCCTGAATTATTATAGCATAAAATCTACAATGCATCATATAAAATGAGAATCTTTTCATTGCTCAAGTATTAGTTTTCATCTCAAGGACTGGACTATACAGAGGACTGGCAATGAAAAAAGCAGCTTTTCATCAGCAGGCTGTCCCATCTGCAGAGCTCCTCCTTGGCCTCCTGCAGCCAGCAGGCCAGGCCAGCTGTGCTGCTCCACTTCCTACTGGATGCATTTCAGTGTCAGAAAAATGAAACACTGCCTGGAATAGAAACTGCCCTGGGCCAGCGTGCAGCACTGTCCTCTCACAGGCTGCTGGCCGGCCTGAGGACCCAGGTGTGACACAGGACACTGCTGTCACCGTGCCGCTGACAAAAACAGGCAAGGAGCTTCAGCTGCACCCCTCTGTTCCACAACATTCCATTCGGCTGCAGAGCACTCCTGGGGGACCTCTGAGAAACGACTGCCTGTCTAAGCCATGCTGCTTTGCCATATTCCTTCCTCTTTTTGATAATCGCACCAATACTGTCTGGCACGTGGATTGCTCTGCCTGCTGCAGATTCAGTGTTGCAATTGCACTCAATGCTCTTTGCTGGGAGGCTGAAAGCTCCAACTGCAGAGGCTGCACAGAGCAGCTGCTTGCCAGGAGCAGAAACCTTGGAAAGCTAAGTAGGGAACTTAATTAATGATGCCTGTTCCTTTGACCAGAAGAACACTTGGACCCAAGATATGAAGCAGCAAATACTGAAGTGCACTTACAGAACTGTGGAAAGGAACTCTAATGCAATAATGAGCAACAATATTCTACAAACTGGGTACATGTGATGCATCATTCAAATGATTACTCACACTGATCACAGGCAGAGGCAGAAATACACTACACTCAAACAATGCCAACCTGGCAGAAAAAACAACTCAAAACATTCCTAATGAGAAAGAAGACCTTTATACCTGGAGATCACTGGGCTCTCCAGGACACTCCACCTGCACAGAAATAATGGCTCCATCTGCTTCTCTATATCCTGGAGATGCTAGAACTACACAGGTCTTGGCAGGAGCTACTTCTTTTATACTTTTTATGATGCCTTAAAGATTATTGCCATTATTATCCTATCTGCAAGTATTTCTTGGTGCCAATGAGGTCATAAAATGCCAGGCAATAGGAGTCACATTTAATCTTCACTTTACTGTCACAAAATTGTTTTTTCAAGACAAAGCGGATACCAAGAAAGGGAAAATTCCCTTTCCTCTACCAGCCAGAGGTAGAACTGTCTTTCATGTACCTCAGAGTCTGGAAGGTACATGAGAAATACATCAATATGAGAAATACATCAGAAACTCAGGAATATGAGTGCTCCAGGCAAGACGTGCCACATCATCGAAGTCAGGATTCATGTGTTGGACTGAATTATATAATTATGAGGAGAGAAAACACTTTCTGGAGGAGAAATATCAAACTTGGAACTGACAGAAGAGTGCTCAGGGTGCTCACCTCAAACTTTGCTTTTCCAGTGCAAGAGCTATTTCACTAGAGATTCTTTTCCTTTTCTTTGTGTCAACCAGCATTCAAGGAGCAAGCTGAAGAGGGAAAGGTATGGTTTCTTAGGGAGATACTTAAGTTTCTCTGACTTGCTTCTGCAGTTTTGGGTAGGGTGGCAACTTCCAATTGTTGGAGGGAAAAAAAAGAATCAATGGTGGAAGCAATCAAACTTGCTTGTTCCTTCACTCAGGACAATTACTGTCTGTGATGCTTTTCCTAAGATGAAGTACAGGCTACACCAATCTAAAGGTCTGAGGCATAAAAAAAAAAAAATACAAAAAACTACACAAAAATCTCACAATTAGTAAGTGAAAACACCTTCCTCAAAGCAGTTAAACCTGGGCTGAGGCTGTGGGATTACTCAAACCGTGTTGGCTATGGCTTGGCAAGTCCCTGTGCAGTTGGTGGTTTGAGAAGAGTCCTTGCCAGTCCTGGACACAGACCCGCAGCAGCATGTCTCCACATCTGGCAGCATTTACTAGTGCTCTCCTGCCTCTGGCAGGGAAGGCAGGAAGGAATGGGGACTGGCACATCGCCAGGGTTCCTTAGCTGGCCTGAGATATAAAGGGGGAATGGATTTCCATCTTCTCAGCCATCAGCTCCAGCTGAGAGCTGCACTGGAACAGCTTCATTTGCTGGCTTATCCCAACTCTGTACCACTGTAGTTAACATTAGAGATTCATTCAGGCACATTTTTTGCTATCAGTATTATATTGCTTCCATAAGCGCATCACTTAAGCCACACTAAACCACCAGAGTTTTAAAAACCAAAGTTATTCAGAAAGGGAAAAATGCCAAACAAAACCAGCTAAATCCAGAAGAACTTTAATTTGTTAAGAATCTGATAAACAAATCCTGACAAAGGAGCGTATAGCTCTATCACCTCAGAGTACAGCTTTTCTTGCTGTCCCAGGATGGAAATATCTTGAGCTTATCAATTTTCCAATCTATTTATGCAGAAGTTTAAATAAAAACAAACAAACCAACCTCTTTGGGCAGAGGGATAAGGGTGAATGACTTCTAGCTCGCTCAAGGTAAAAGGCTGTCACTCTTAGAGAAACAGAGCAACACCATATCCTGGAACAGTGCAGTAATAGAGAAAGTGGTGATTTACAGTACTTGAGAAAGAGGAAGAGAGGGTGGAAGCAAGAACTAGTTGGCATAATTTGTCATTCTGCCTTTCCACTTTTCCACACTTGGGCTGGTGTCTCTCTGAGAAGAGCCAAAAGCAAAGTTATTTCTGCTCTGCAGTGCTGCAGTTTTTCAGCAAATCTCCTAACCAATCATAAAACAGATCTCAATGTCCACAAATTCTCTGGGTGCACCTGTAAAATATTAAAGAATGATCCTTACAAAGGTCCACTCGTTAATTTACTCAGACTCTGCCTATAAAGTCTCAAGTTGGTAAGACTAAGTCAAATACTTTTTTCAAAGTTAGCATTCATAAACTCTGAGTGTATTTTACAGGTTTTATATCTGATGAGATCATTTCTTGTTTTCCTTTGCTTCAAAGAACTCAGGCCAAAATCCATCTCCATTTAACACCACACTGGCTGGTTTCAGATGGGAGTATAGCCCAGGTCAGAATTGGCTCTACTCCTGTATTTCCTGAATGAAAGAGACATGATCTCATCAGGGCATTAAAGATCCTCTACAAGATGAGTGTGCACCAAATGAACCACATCCTACATGAGCCCTCAAAGAAATGGCACCATAAAAATGGAAGTAAACCCAAGCAGTTACAGTTTTAAGGCAAGTGTAATTTGCCTATTACAGTTTCAGGGCAAGTGTAATTTGATAAAATTTGCTGATGTTGACAATTTTTTTTTGCTCCTAGAAGTGCTGGATAGATTCAGTTTGGCCAGAAATCTGGGGGCATGGATCAATAGGACAGGGGGTAATGGCTCAAAACTGAAAGAAAGCAGGTCTAGATTAGATAAAAGAAAAAATTCTTCACTATATGAGTGGTGAGGCACTGGAGCAGGTGCCAGCAGAGAAGTGGTGGGTGCCCCATTCCTGGAAGCGTTCAAGGTCAGGATGGATTGGGCTCTGAGTAACCTGGTCTAGTGGAAAGTATCCCTTCCTGACAGGGATTGGGATTGGAACTAGATAGTCTTTAAGGCCCCTTCCAATTCAAACCATTCCACAATTCACACTTGAAGGCTATTTCAATTGCCAAAATTGAATGCACTTTGTACATCCATTTCAAAGTTTTGCAGCAAATAGTGGTTTTCAGGTCTTATTTCAACGTTTTCACAAGGAAGTTTTTCTTCCAGAAAGCATCAGCTTTAATTCTTCTTTATATACAGACAGTTAATATTCAAAGGCAAACAAGTCAGTTATTGTAAAAGACAAACAGTCATACTGAGCAATAACACAAAACCTCTTCAATGAAGGGCTGCAAACTTGCAATTATTATTTTTTAAAATAAAAATGAAAAAAAAAATACTGAACCCTGTAACAATTGAATCAAAATCAGTATTTAAAAGAAAAAAAAAATCAGTTTTTGCTTAGCCAAATACCTTCTTCAACAAGACTATACTCCTTAAATAAGTGCAGCTAATTTTTGCTTCAGATAATGCTGGATCAGATTCATTGTCAACTGTATATCTCAGTCAGCTGAAAGCCAAATTGCATTTATTCCATCTAAATGGAATGTAGGTCTTGGCTACATTCTTTCTGCATAGTAAGTGTCATGCACTGTTAGTCTCACAAAACACTGAGTCTCGGAGCAGCAGGGACTGACACAGTTTTTCCCCCCTAAAGAAGTGCCCATACGTGGAGCTGCAGAAAGGACACAGCCAAGAGCCGGTCAGACCACACAAGCTTTCAGGCACAAGCAGAGGATGTGCATGTCTGTACAGCTCTTGGCTCTGCACAGATTAATTCTCACTCTTAACCAGACCACAGATGCACATTAATGTTTTCGTTGCTGTACCCATAAGCATCAGTGTGGAGAGTCATTATGCTTCATTCCATATGCCAGCCAGAGCTCAGCAGTTATTTGTCAGATACTCTGGGTTAGCACCATTCTGTTTATTCAACCACACTATAATAAGTGAGATCTTCAGTACAGTTGACCGGACATTTATTTTGGACTTAGAATCTCTCATGGATCCAAATGAATATGGACTAAGTACTGACACCACTGAAGGTACACTAATTCTTTGGAGTATTTCTATTAATGCACAAAATTACTTTTGACTGCATTGTTAAGAAACAGGGTGGGTGATTTCCCAGGATATCAGTTTTGGAATGACAGCTCCCCATCGTCACCTTTTCAGCTCCACTGGGAAGCTCCTATTTCTTCCCACAAGCATGAGATCCAGTGAGAAAAAATGAAGTGCCTAGGACCTTGCATGCAACCTTGGGGCTTATACCAGCAGGGAGTTATTGCTCTTGGTGTCACATTTGATTAGCAAAAACTCCCATAATAGTATGATCCTACTTCTTTAACGTGATATCCTACTCAGTGGCAAGCAGTTAAACACCACTGATAATATTTCTAGACAGAGATTAGAAACAGCCTTCATATTTTGTGGTTTCCTTTCTCAGCCTCCGTCTTTTCACATTCCAATTTGTTTGGCTCCCCATGGCTTCTCCCCACTTTCACCAGCAGGAAACGTAAATAATACAGATATTCAGCTGTCCCTCCTGCTTCCCTCTGCACTGACCTTCCTGCAGCACCCTGTACAAGGCAGCCAGGTTACAGACCTGTCATTCTACCACACAGCACCAGGAACCACTGTGGTGACTGAAACCGAAAACCCAGCTCAGATTTAAAGGCATTTCAGATATGGGAGAACAAGTACAACACTTTCACTTTTTATTTTGCCTGACTTTTCCACCCCAATTCCTCAGACAAATTCCAGCAGTACTGACCTATGTCAATAGCTACTTTTACCTTGCACTTGACTGTGTCACCTTCACTGCAGGCTCACAAATTGATCTATGATTCCCTTTCTCTCCTGATAGTTAGACAGTAGCAGATTGTCCACACATCTCAGTTAAGCAGGAAATTCTGTAGTTTGACACAAAGGCAGGGGTATCCCCACTGAATACCTTCCCATCTTTTATCTCCAGAGGGTCTGTGTTTTTCCTTCCTTTTTTCCAGGTCTGGCCCATCAAGTTTCTCAGTGTGGTGCCCTGCTATAGCATTTTACACACAGCAATCCTCACAAATTCTCTATAATACAAGAGTGTTATCCATGCACCTTTTATTTCTACTCAAAAAAAAATTGTTTCTACTCTAATACAATGCTACACAAACCTGATAAGAACAAAACCCAATTACTATAACAGGACAACATGTTCAGAACTCAAGAGCAAGGCTGATAAGCAGGCAGATAACATGCTAATGAGTAAAATTCCTGTAGTCTATTAAATGGCTAATGAAGGTATCCAAGACACCTGTAGCATTTTATACAGGAAAATATAAAAAGGTCCAAATATGCCATTTAAAAGAATACACAATAAGTTCATGGTATATTAATTTGTCCACTTCGAATGCGGATAAACAAAATAGCAAAAAAATAAACTTTTTATGATACCAGTCTTACTTGTTTATATAGAACTACAAAATGGAAGTTAGTCAACATATGAGAGGTACAACAGGTGAAGACTGCTGAATGCTCAGATGCCACTGCATGCATGAACTTTGTTCACCAAAACAGATTATTATGCTTGACCTTCATCTGCCCTGACTAAACGAGTAGACCTGCAAAGTGGAGCAAGCCTGAGCCTTGGGAAAGAAAGTGTGGAAAGGCTCTGGAGCAGCAGTTGTGGTCACAGGCAAGCATCCACTCCCAGAACTGTATTTTTAAGTGACACTGGTACTGCAAATACTTAATGCAATGCGAGACAGAGACACCCTGTAAAAAATAATACCAGCACTACAGCTGTTCTGATTTCTCCACAGAAGTGATTTGGACATGAAGATAGTGGTGAGAGTAGCAAGGCAAACATGGACCAGAGCTGAGATGTGTATATGACACAAAACTAATGACCACAAATAGCATCTGTAGCACAGCTTACACGAGTAATGTTGTCCACCTTAACAAACAGCCTTAGGGTTATGAAGTCTGCAACTATCATAACTTCTACTCTGAAGATTTGTTTCTCTACCTGACAGTGATAATTGTGCTTATTTCCTCCTGTTTGTTAGGTAAACAACCAGCAGTGATGGAGCAAAAGTCAGTCATGACAAACCTTACAGAAAGCCTTGTGATAAATGGCAGCATTTAAGGCCATTGGAAAAATAACTCTGCATGTAGTGATGCTTCTCCAGCTTCCCATTCAGTTTGCTCTCATGAGGTGTGTTGAAAAACATCCATCTCAGTAACAGACATGAGAAAGACAAGCAGTGTTTTTCACTTGAAACAAGGCAGAGTGGCCAGTAGGCAAAAGCACCAAAGAACACAAGTATGCTTGTTTTTCCCTGTTTTTTCTGGGCAACCTTGGGCACGTCATTTAATTTGGCTGACTCTGTTTCTCCTGTGCAAAAATGGAGATAACTACACAAGAGATCTTTAGAATTCACTGACTCTTGAAGACTGCCAAGCACCAGACCGAGCCAGCAACAAGAACAAGAGAAGAAGTCTGGTAGGCTGATGCTCGTGTGGCAGGGCCTTTTGCTGCAGGACAAGAGGCAAGGTTTTTGAGCTGTAAGAGGGTAGATATAGACTACAGATAGAGAAGAAAATTTTTATAAGCACGGTGAGACACTGAAACAGATAGGCGAGAGATGTGATAGAAACCCCACCCCTGAAAATGTCCAAGGTCATACTGGACAAGGCTCCGAGCAACCTGGTCTAGTTGAAGATAGCCCTGCTCATTGCAGGGAGTTGGCTAGATGACCATTAAAGGTCCTTTCCAAGACAAACCATTAAACCATCCAAGACAAACCAAACAACTTTAAGTTGTAATTTCACTGCCCTTAGTGTTTTCCCTTCTTTCATCTTCTAAGATAAAATCTGCTACTGATTTGATCACCAGAAAAAGGAAAATCAGTTTAACAAGCAGTAGTTTAATACCTTGAGAGAGCTTAAATAAAAACTTCCCAATAATGAAGCACTAACTAGGGTCTAGTAACCTCATACGTTGATCTCAACAAGGTAAACAAAGAGTGAGGCTGGCCTTAACATCAACTTGTCCTCCCTTGCAGAGGTCTGCATTTAGGTCTCAAATACCCAGAAAGACACCATTTCTGCTACAAGATATAATCAATACTGCTGTTTTAGGCATACCCAATTGAGGTTCCCACGCCCATCAGTGTCAGATACAGAGATGGTTTATTGACACAACAGCTGTAGCCAGAAGAGAGGGCAGTCACACCAGAGCTTGCGCACTCTGCAGCACATCCCTCTCTACGCCCAGCAGCCTCCAGGCTTTGCCATGACTGCCCAGAGTACAGCACAAACCAAGGTCCCCACAGAAATGGGGACTCCTGTGTGCCCTCTTCCACAAGGGCAGTGGGAACTGCTCAGACAAAGCTGCTTTTGGAGCCACAGCCAAAATCCTGGCCTCACTCAGTCAAATGGGAACGTGACAATGACTCCCACAAGGCCAAACTTCACCCTTTGCTGGGACTGTGAAGTGTAAACAGCCTTGACTCCCTTCCAACACCACACTGACATTTGCAGGCTGCAGGAACACGCACATATTCAACGTCCTGTGCCACTCAAACTGCGTCAATCTGCATTTTTCATTCAGAACAATTTTCAGAAGTAGGATGATGTTTTTAAATTTTATTTCATGTTGAATTATACTTTAAAATAAAACCTTATATTTAATTTTATAGTTATTATTCATGTTATTTCATGACACAGTCAATGATAACAGTAAATACACATTGTCACAAGCTTTATGAACATAATGACATATCAGATTAAGGCACACGTAAATATTCCCATTTTTAAGGGTGACTACTAGTACTTTGTACTCATGAAACTTCTTACCTTATTTTCTGGGTCAAAATAGCTCCTTTCCCCACCCCCTGTAATGAGACTTGTTATTTTCCACATCAAACTATTTCTAAACTGAAGAACAGCTGTTTTCAATATCTTTAAGCTTCTAGTATTAAATTAAAACAACCTCTTTTGACTATGGGATCTGTCAGGAACTACAATTACTCAGAAATAATGCAAAAACCTATATGTTTTAGCTATACGTAAAAGCACATTACATTAAAAGCTACAGTGCTCTATTAGTCAAATTAAAGTTTCAAGTGCCTTCTAATAGACTTCAAGAAAAACTCCAATGTAATTTTTTTCTGTCTATGGAAAGAAAACATAACAACATGTTGGAACTTCTAACACAAAATGTTTCCATGCAAATCAGCTCCATGCCTGAGATGAGAAATGGAAGGAGTTGAAAGAATCCAGTTTATTAGAAAAGGATACTTTGAATTGTGATCTAATGACTTGGAATTGGTAAAAGTTGCTCATCATTTTTCCTCCACAGCAGAAAAGTTGCTAAAAGTCTCAAGTTCTTATGTGACTCTGCTTTTCCAATACTTTGAGGTTTTGATTTATTATTAGCCAAGAAGGAGCTTGTAATATCAGATTTTTGCAAATAATGCTGCAGCCACAAGGAGGAACATTTTACAGACAGGAGTCAGAGCAGTGCAGTGCCTGGGACAGACCGGGAGTGCCTACTCAGACCAGAGCCATGCTCTGGCCACTATCAAATTTTTGATGGGCAAAGCAAATAAGCTACGTACTGGATCTACATGTTCTCCCACTGCAGGCAATCATTTCTTTTTCATAAGACAGCTCATCATTGTCAATACCAAATGACATTCTGTAACCAGCTTCCCGTTCAAAATATTGGTGTAAGGCTTTTATTCACATTGCTTTCCTGTCATTCAGCCTCAATACCACTGCCCTGGTGTTCCCAGGAAGCCAGCTCCCTTGGGAAAAGGAGTTTGATGGAATAGTGAAGTCCCAGTTCTTTTGCTCACCACAGGTTGCAGGTCCCCTTAGATTCCTTTAGACTTGCTCCAGCAATACCAAAAGGAGCATAAATAACTCCTAACTTGCAAACTTAGCTAATTGAAGCCTTACACATCCATTTTGTCTAAGTGGAAGAGCACAGGCCTTCTCCTGACCTGCTAAGCACAGAACACTCTTGGTACAGAGTGAAGAAATCATTGTCTAAACAATGAGGAACCATTATGCTTTTGTGGGCAAGATAAAGCATATAGACAGAACTGTGCTGAAGTTCAATTGTACACATCAGGCCATGGTTTCATCTGGGGCTTCTCTCATTATTTGGGAGGACCCAGGAGAAGAAAGATCAAGGCAGAGGAGAGAAGGCTGAGCAGCATGCACAACAGGAAGAAACAGCAGAACATTCGGAGGAGGAGTGGTTTCAGCCAAAGGTGATGCAGAACCAGCCTCTTTCTCCAGGCTCGGAAACACGAGCGTTCCCAAGCACGGCATCCATTGGCAGCCACCAACAGCCACAGAGGACAGCCCTGCTGTGGGGACACCCTGCAGCTCCCAGCACCCAGCCCCAGGGGACAGCAGCTGCACTGCTCCCAAACACACTCTATAACCACTCACACAGTGACCTCCACACTGCTTAGTCTGCAGCAAATCCTCATCAGCATTTACTCTGAGGAATTAAAGGATTACTTCACTAGAACTGCCTGAAATAAATACCCTGAAGACAAGTTCTTTAATAGTTTACTAAATGAACAAGCCCAGTTTAGTTGATGCATCCCTAAGAGCTGAACAAGATTAAGCAGTGGCCTCCTGTTGCCCTCTCCCAATCCCCATCAACCTCAGCCCAGCAGAGGCCAGAGCAGGTACCAGGCTCCTCCTGTGCCACATCTCATGTCCTCAGACAGACTCCTCACCTGCCTTCCCACTGGGGCAGCATCCAACCTGTCTCTCCTGCTTCTGAGCACCAAGAACTCCCTTCTGCTTTAGCCAGCACCAGCCCTAGGAGCAAGGCTACACAGGTCTCTGTCAGCATGCTACAGGACTGATCCCATAACCCTTTATTGCTGCAAGCAACCCTGCCAAGCTTTCATTTACAACAGGAGAACTAAGAAGTGTGCAAGGGGGCACAGAAAAGGTTGGGTTCTTGCAGCTCAACTGCTACGAACACACAACAAATATATGTGGTTCATTTTCCAAAGATAACCCTCTTTACTAAATAAATCCCTTGTTCCTCAATTCAAGAATAAATCTAAATGTTGTCCCAACTTGTAAAACTGCAGCATACAAACTCCCACAGTACA
This sequence comes from Orthonyx spaldingii, assembly GCA_013397795.1. Classification (NCBI taxonomy): domain Eukaryota; kingdom Metazoa; phylum Chordata; class Aves; order Passeriformes; family Orthonychidae; genus Orthonyx; species Orthonyx spaldingii. The sequence continues at coordinate 3,346,236 of VZTJ01000889.1, forward strand.
TTTAGGGGGTGTACACACATGCACAGAGACCAAGAAATAAACAACAGCAGTTGCACACAGAACAACCAGGTAGCACAATTACATCAGGAGGGAGGCAGGGCACATGGAGGCATTAGAAAGTATATGGAAATAGCACTGAGTTTGTCCAACCTGTCTCCATAACACAGGGCTGCACATTCTACTCCAGGTTCTGTCACACAGGGTCAGGTTTAACACAAGGTCAGCCCAACTTGTCCTGAAGTTAACTAGTTCTCCTTGATATCCGGAGATCAGTGACAAGTGTTGCCTCTCAGGGGTCCCTATTGAGACTGGTTTAATATCTTCATCAATTACACAGTGGAATCAAATGCAAATGTTCCTGCACAAGGGTTGGTCTTACTGATCTTCAAAGGTCCCTTCCAGCACAAACTATTCTATATCTCTCACCCCACCTTTGGAAGACACTGGCACATCTAGGAAATGTCGCCTATGTTGCTCTAAGCTTCAAGGTCATTTGGATTTTATCTATTTTTTACATCCAAAACCATATTATATGAAGCCTGAAAAAGTTCTAAGCATTAATTTTTCTTTAAATCAAGTGTGGTTTATGTCCAAACGCTTCCAGAACATCAGCAGCCCAACCAAGCCAACCTCTAGACTGCAGATATTCAGCACCATTACATCACAGAGATTCAGCACTTCCCAAATTCCATAGTTTGTGTCACATTCAAGCAACACCAAAGAGAAGTACAGTGGGGAGATGTTACAAATTTTTTTTAATGAAAAGATAATCTAGCCATCCTCTTACCTTTTTTGTTATCTGAAAGGCATTTGTCCTGAAAGAGACACCAATGCATCCAGTGGAGACACCTCAGCTGAGAATTCATTATTAAAACTCAATTAGTAATCCCCTAACCTTTCAACCAATGTTCTCTCAATTCCATGCCACAAACTTCAGACCAAAACACAGTAGCTCAAATGACCACTCAATACCAGTCAAATGCCTTAAGGCATTCCTAGATACTTATACAAGTTGAAGGAGGCAGAAAAGGAATGTCCTACCCGAGGGGTTTTCTGTATATTAACCATGGGGACTCCTGCATCAGCGGCCTCATCTCTCCCATCTACTACTCTTGCCTGGAAGGCAAGAAGCTCCACGTTCATGTTTATTCCAGGCCAGGTGTCAGCACAGGTGCACCTAAAGATCTCCAAGTTCAAAATAAGGCTGCTAATCTGTCACTAATGGAAATACACAAGCTTCCCAGCTGCTGTAATTCAACGTAGGAAGGTTGTGACTTACAGCTTGAGCTGATGCCAGGAACTAAGGAAATATCCAGGCTCTCTAGGGATTCCATTTTAGCTCCTTCAGACAATGATCAAGCCCTGGATTAAGCCCTGTGCCAGCTGTTGCTAACAACAATCATCAACCCAGCCGCAGCTACATGAGCCATCTCCACCACTGTTATCCCAGTGATAACACAAGCAGAAACCCACACACTCTCTCCCAGTATAAGGGAAGTCTATTTCTGGAGCCTTAAAAAAACCCACAAGAACTCTAATGAATTTAGTGGTACTGTTTCATACTTGCACCTTAATTACAGTGTCTATATATGCACACAAATATAAATTAATATTAAAATTTTGGCTAGTCATTCTACAATCATCAGGACCTGTGTTATGGTAAGGAACTTTTGGAATACAGCGTAGTAAAAACAAAATATTAACAGCATGACTTGCAGGCACTTTTTCTGCAGCTACAGTCTTTTTTTGGTATTTATTCTTGGGTTGCTCCTTGAATATATCTTCCAGTCAGTACAATATATCAGCGTGGTGTCCATATAAATTTAAATTAAGAGAAAAAATAATCATTTGCAATAGCTGAAGGAAACATTTCATCTCCCTTACCAGGCTTCCACACAGACCACATGGAAGCAAAACTGTGAGGAGCCCATTTCATCTATTTTGTTTGCAGTCCTGAAACAAGAGGAGTTTTGGCATCTGCTGCTAACAGCTCAAGTTTGCAACCATTTGCAGTCCCCCTTGAGAAGTGTCAGGCAGTAGCTACAAAAACGTGCTGTGGGATCTCGGAGATTTCAGTACGGGTTATGTATCGGTACTTTCATCACTTTTCATGAAGTGTTCTAAGTGTTAATAATGAAATCGGCCAGAGACTATTAAATACTGACTGAAGTGACAGCTCTGCTATATTATTACAGTGTTTGCACAGCAATCATTCTGCAGGTTAAGTTATTTTAGGATGAGTGGTGTTTAAATTAAATATAGTCCCCCGTGTTCTTGTTTCATTTAAAGTCTACCACAGACTGCCTGCCTCAACATTGTGCAGAATCAGTAAGTTTTGCCGAGTCTCATTTGTTTGTTTTGCTTTTACCCCTTAGTATTCTTTTTACCAGCCAAGATGAGGAATTTGAAAGAATCCTGCTGCAATACCTCACAGGCTTTGACAGCACAAACCACCACAGAGCATGAATGATACTAACCGGGTGAAAAGCAGGCTTAAATAATTTAACCCGAATAGCACACACACTAACTCTGCACATCATCTTAGCCAATCTAAGTTTCCAACTTTTTTCTACAAAAGTCAGTACCATATTTGGTCAAAGTGAACAAGGACAGCAAATCCCAGGTCTATTCTACCCAGCTCTTTCTCTATAAGCACAGATAGAGAGATACTGTATTTAAGTCAGAAGGAACAGCCTCAGTCTTTGCTATGCTGTTAGCATGGCTGTACACAAGTGCTTACCTACTCAAGAGCATTTTTCAGATGCGTATTATCTCCTTCAGACAATTTATGGCATTAATGAGATTTAACTAACAGCTTTCCTGAAAAGTGTGCACACTGCAGTAGTTGTAATCCACCTATTTCTCAACAGGGAAATATTTCAAGTTGCAGTTTATACTCCACTTTCCCCAGTGGGTTGAAAACCCATAACAAACATTAGCATTGTATCCATTATTAATACTTATTCAAGCACATTTTAATAAACACCACATACATATGCATATAAGTACATACTCTACATCAGCCTTTGAATGCTCATGGCGAGGTATTTCCCAGAGCATATACTGTTCCTGCTATGGCACCAAGTACATTTACTGTTAGCTCAGAGACAGTCCAATCTGTAGGAGTAGAAAGAGTAAAGAGACCAGCAGTGTGAAGCTGCAGAAAAACAAGGATGGAAATAAAGCAATGAGTTATATGAGGTACGAGGGATGGTCCCTTCCTAAAGGCACTGCTAGAGAACAAGCACGGCCCATAGTGGTTGAGGAGGTCACATTCAGTCACAGACATTATTTCAATTTTAACATGAAACAACTACCAAGGCTGGGGCGGATGAGGGAGAGAGAAGCAGCAGGATATTCTAATAATAATTTTTATTACTATGAGAGCTATAACAAGACTACACCCAATGGAAACAGTAAAAAGGATAAAAACCTCTCCCTAACACCTAAAGATATTCCAGCAGTGCAGGGACCAGTGTATTCAACCCAGCAAAGTTCAAGCTAATCAATCCCCAGTACTTGTAGCTTTTCAGAAACAGGACAGACCACAACCAAAATAGCCTGACCCACACTCAGTACTATACCTCCGTATTTATGCAGCCATTAAAAAAAAATAAATTAAAACCAAGCACTTCAAAAGACACTCACTTAAGAAACAGTTGCGGTATCTTAATGCACTTCAGTCCTTACTTCCTCTGTCAAAGCTACTCATCATCCAGAGCCTGACAGCCTCAGTGACATAAAACCTCAACAACTCACCTGCCAGTCCCGTGGAAGTGAGCCTACACAAAACTGACAACAGCCCCGTGCTCCCAGCAGCTCCTGTACTGCAGCCAAGCCCCTGCCCCAGGCACAGGGAAAAGCCCCAGGCACAGGGAAAAGCCCCAGGTTGTGCCCACCCCACCCAAGCAGGCTCCGGCACAGCTCATTTGCTCATTGCAAACAGCTGGGCAGTGGGATCAACCCAAACAGCCCCAGCTGGAACCCAGGGCCAGAACCCACCAAAGGCAGGCACAGAGCCCACACCTGAAGTACAACAATGCAATGGGGAGGTATCTTAAATGTCAGACAGCTGAGAGCAAGGGAAGAGCAAGTGAACACAGCTGAAATGGGTAAAGCAAAGTGCTGTGTCACAAGTCTTACTGAGGGAATAGTTTCACAGCACATTCTGATTTTTTTTTTTTCCTTTTATGTCAAACTTAAGTGTTCGGGTTTCTAAAGCCACCGTGTGGGAAGGGCATGTGGATGTTTCCTGAAGGAGCAGAAGGCTGTGAGGAAGAGGTAGCCCAGGGAATGAGGGACACCAAACACAATCAGGAAGCTGAAAAATTTGTGGCATTTTAATACATGTTAAATCACCTATTCTATGAAAAAGGCCAGTGTTCCAACTCAACATGAACAGTGGACTTTTATTCACTTCCTTCTCTAAACATTGAACCATGGAAAGCTGGGCTTTGAGCAATTGGGCAAGAATGGCATGAAATTATCAAAACAGCTACTTCACATTTACCTGAATTTGTATTTGCAGAATAGTAAAGCCTTTGGAAATCATCTTTAAAAAAGATTTGTTTTCTGGATGCTCAAAGTAACACCTTAGAAGGATTCTGCAGTTCTGAGTGGACAAGATCATCACTTCTAAAGCTAGGCTTCTTTTAGCTGTCATGAGATGGAGGTTCCAAATCCCCAGATAACTGAAAATCTTGCACAGGCCACATGTTCCCAGAGTTTGCCATGCTAGAAACACTGCTGAACACAGTAGGCTCCCTCAGCTGAGTACTATGTAAGTCATGTGCAGATATTTGCAGGGTCAGGGGCTTGAGCAATAAAGAACTCATGGGATATACTGTAATAAAAATTGGAACTAGCAAATTCTTGCTTGAGTAGCATTTATGAAGATTTATTGTAAATATATGTAAACATTAAGTAATAAGTGCTGTAAAATATCAGAATGTTACAGGCTTTAGCTGCTCTGTGTGAAAACATTTTACCTAAGATAGCTTTTAAAACAGTCCATGAATATCCATGTTTTGCCATCTGCTTTCGAATTGAATGATCCCTCGAAAGCAGCACCATAAATATTTCCACAAATGAGTGATCTGTTCACATTATATCCCCTAATGCTATCTTATGGCAGAGCAAACAAATAACTCACATGTCACATCACTGCACACAGCAACAATAAGGTGCACTCTGACTGGGTTTTAGCACATCACTAAGAACTGCATCACTGGTTGTCTCTGAGGATCTAACCTGGCTTTTTAGAGACATATTTCTTGACAGCCTGTCAAGAAAGGCTGGAGATGCACATTGAAGAAAGAATACCTTTAGCATCTCATTTTTTTTAGACATGATGAATTCTAATCTGGGCTGTCTCAGAAAGATCTGAACAAAAGGATGAATAGGAAGCAGCAAAAGAGGATTTACAAAGGTGGTTTTATAAAATGAAGTTTTAAAGGCAGAATATGCAAAAGGAAATTTTTATGCATTGGTTATAAAAACTGCTAGTCTAGTCAATATTTTAAAATATAAGAAATTAATTTGCTACATTTATACAATTGTTAACTTTTTCAAAACACTCTCAACAGCTTCTTGGGAGACAATGAGAATTGTAGCAGCCAAGCAAACGTACACACAAGGTTCACTGAAGTTCATTGACTGAGGAAAACAGTTCCTCGTTGATGTTCACAAAACTCCAGGTCTCTGCTTGAACTTTCCAGCAATGGGTTCAGGCTCAAAAAGGGGTTTTGGCATACTTTTGGCATTTATTTTCTGTTTGGAATTGAGCAGATCAGTGGGTTCAGAGGACAGAGGGGTGTGGGGAGCATATCCACCCTCCCTTGGAGCTTTTGCTCTCCAAAGCCCCACTGTCAGTTAGGTTTGATGAAATCAGCAGCTTTGCCCTAGAAATGGGCTGGTTTGGGTGCCTACACAGAGGCAAGGAGAGCTTAAAATTGACATTGTCCCTGGTGTGGCAAGGCCAGGGAGGTTTTCCAAGGCTCTGTACCAGCCTGGTGCTGTGGTGCTTGCTGAGACTGCCCAGTGTCTGCAGCTCCCTAGTGGGAAGCTCTATGGAAAACACCGCTGTTCCTTTTATTTTAAAGTAACCACTGAAGAAAGTCATTTGGTGGGGGAGTGATGTCAAATGCTAAAGGCAGATGAAAAAAATCAGTCTGGTCTATACTGGACACTACAACATTTACTGATTTTTTGTTTCAAAAATGAATGAAGTAAAGCTCTGCTTTAATAAGGCTCCTTTGTTTGTCAGAAATAAAACATAAAGCATTCAGAGCCACGAGCGGGGAAATTATGAAGGAAGAGGAGTTAAAGTGCACTTCATGCAGTTTTCCTTATAGAAGCCGTTCTTGTGACAGATGGCCTGGTCTTCATGCCCTCCTAAAAACAAAAGAAATAGTCCTGCAGGTGGACAGTAAAGAAAACTCCAACTAGATTGATTGTTTCGGGAGACACACCCTATGCTGAAGCAGCTAACAGCACTGACTGACTGACCTCAAAGCTGGTCTTTCCTGTGAGGATAGACCTTTTCCTCTGTGCTGCTGCTGGAGAGTATCCTCTGGGGCTAACAGTGCCTGGCAATTAGGAAGCTGACTTTAACATCACAGCATCCAGTGTTATATCTAACTTTGCCCTTGGGTCAACTGGTAACATCAAGGACATTACCTATTGGCTAACAAATAAGAAAAATGAGGCATGATTGTAGAAATAATAATACTCATACAATGGCACGAAGATCTATAGGTTCTAAGAAAATTAAGAATACCAGATGTTACTGTTCTTTCCAGTTGCCATGCAACCACAGCCACCCTGCTATGCTTCACCTTCCTAATCTCCTTAACAGCTAACTCTAAAACAAGTACAATTAATTCCCCAATGAACAAGACAGGACACGACCCAGTCCCGTGGTTACGGGAGTACTTTGATTGTTGGTACACAAACACTAAACAGATACAGCACCAGGACACAGCATGGAACAGAGCTGGTATTTTGCATGACAAACACAAGTCGTCATTGCAAATTATGAACTTTCCCGCAGCACAGGTTTTTATGGCTACTCCTAATAGATATTCCTTACATTACTTAGTCTTTGCCAGTTCTCTGGTGATCCAGGCAGCCTCTTAGCCTAGAAACCCAGATAGAAATGAGTGTGCTGTCCTTCAGCTGAGCAGCATGTAGAGGCATTAGAACACGCAGAGCACACTCCTGCCCTCTGACAATAGCTTTATGAATAATGATCATCTCTTCTCTTTCAAGAGCAATGTCTCAGGTGATCTGCTTTGTTGTGGTTTTTAAACAACTTATGTATCATATGCATAAAAACATGACTGTTATAGCTGTGCTAAAGCAGATCACTTCCATTATCAGTAAATGGAATGGTGAACAGTTGCTTCTGCTTCTAACAAATATTTGTGTATATTTATAGATTTAGAGAAAGTAATAAATACTCAAAAAATCCCTTTGATTCTGATGTGCTTCTCATTTGCACCAGGCATAGACCCATGATACTAATATTTCTACACATTTTCCTGACACAGTGCAGAGCTGGTGAGCAGCCATAGAAATTACTCAATTAGCACTGAATATGAAGATATCCCAGTTTCTGATTCAGCATTTAAGATTGTATTGTAATGACTATAGATGGTACAAGTGGCATGCCAATTTTGTGCAATGCCTTATTTCACACTATGGGGGAAAAATACATGAAATAGGAAAAAAGCTGTTCCATTACATTTTCTATGAATTCAAGCTTGGGGGGAAGCATATATTTGCATATAAACTGTGTAGGAATAATAATGATGACATTTAGTATTTCAAAAATTATAGCTTTCTGATATTTTTAAAGGTGTTCTTAAGTGATAGATACTTAAGCACATGATAGAATGCTCTAAAGCATTTAAAAGTGGTGAAAATTCTCTGTGCATCAGCTGTAGAAAATGTTGTATTGGAAAGAGCAACATATTTGGCTGTGCAATAGGGTAGTGTTAAAACCTTTCTTCTTCAGGCCTCCTGTGAATGTCCCGTTTCCTCCCAGAACTTCTCATGATGGATTGCTATTCCTGATTTCAGCCCACTGTCAGAAGTCACCACATCCTTCCAACATATTCAGATTTCCCAGGCCGAGCTGTTCACTTTTGATATAGTGACCCTGACAATCCAGTAAAAAACAGGAAAGAACTAAACAGTTATGTGTGCCAGGACCTCGTCTTCAGAATAACAAAATTATATGTTGGCTAAAGTACCAAGAGCACACCCAGGCCTGGGGACCCTTCCTCCAAAGATTTTCTCCAAAGGCTTCAGATACATGGTTGGAAATGCAGCGCAGTAGCCTGCTGTGTTGGTTGATGAAGAGAAGAGCGGAACTGACTGGTTACTCCTCAAAAATATCAGTATTGGGATGGTTACCTGTCAGTTTGGGGCTTTTAAGATGGAGGCTGATAGGAAGCAAGTTAGCTTGGGCAGGGGTGTTAGATTTAGTCAGTCTGACAGGGAGCAGCATCTGAACTGTGTTGTGTGTAAGTGAAATAGATCTTACCCCTGGCTTCATGGCACAAGTATGTACTTGTCCAAATTATGCTTTCATGAGTTCATCAGGTTTTTAGGGTTTGCCAGTTTTCATGCCCTGTTATTCAAAGCAAGGTTCATAGAAAAAAAAATCACATGCTGTCTGCATAAAAAGCTCTGCACAGCTGTGTTCTAGAGCCAACTCACACTTCAAAGTCAGAAATGATCTTGTTAGGCTATAACTTTTCACAGCAGCAAGCACTGGTGCCATGATTTCCTATTACTGTTTCTCAAGCACGTGGAAATGCACAAAAGAATTTTTCAGTGTCATACAAACTAATACACAAATCAGTTAAAACTATATTTTAACATTCTGATTATATACTTCGATTATTAATTGCTAGTCCAGCCCTTCTTACACCTTCCCATCTTCTCATTATCTTGTTGTTGCAGTGGATGATAAGGGAGAAAGACAGACAAACCTGAATGGTACTGTAGCCAGAGGGGTATGTAAAATACTGTTCTGCACCTGGGAAACAGGTTTAATTACTGGTGGTGTCAAAATGTTTTAATGTAAACAGGTTTCCTGGTGGATCATATTTGCTTACTGCGAACTATCATCCCCCAAATCACAACCCACTTTATGATGGGGCTTAAAACGCAGGTATCATAAATTAGAGCAATGAAGCTTTTATGATTAAAGATGCTTCATCTGCTTCTAATGCCTCAAATTATAGAAACTATAACAAGCCTTCACATTAAAATTTAAATAGGATTAAGAGTCTAAAACTCTCTGTAAAGTAGGTGTCATAGGCCTGATTCATTCTGAGATGGTACAGAGTACAGGCAGAGGAGGAAGGCAGCTCCTACTTGTTTCTTTTGGGCAGCTTGGAACTGGTCTAGCTGTTGGTGTGTATTAAACAGACTGAGAGTGCCCTAACCTGTACGCCAGAGCCAGTCTTTGATGTACCAAGGGAATAATGGGATTGCCTCAGCCATGCCTTGTCTGTGGGATGGTGCTGCTCTCTCTGGAGCCCGTGTGCTCAGGCACCACAGAGCTCTCTGCCCCTGCCCTGCCCCTCCGGGACACTTCAGCACCTTTAGAATAAGCAGCACGCCTCCTCTATGCCTGCTCCAAAAGAGGATTCACCACAAAAACGCCGGCACATGAATTCAGAGATGATTCTGATTACTCCGTTGTATTTGATTTATGTAAGCATCTTATCCCATTCACGTTACTCCTGGTAATAACTTCTGAGAGCAGGTTTCGTATTAAGCAGTGTTTGTCAAAAGTAGATTTAAAATCTGTAATTATAACATTTGCTTCCACAACATATTTATATTCTGCTCATCCATTCAAGATACAGAAACATGGATCTTATTTGACCAGGCACCATTAGGAAGCTCTGCTTTCAAATCTGCATATTACCTCAGAATTTAAAGAAAAAAAAAGTAAAATAAATGAAATTATTTCACGTAGGTGGTACATGAAAGAGGAACCTCAATTCATCTTATAAATTATTCATGGTGAATTATTCACTTGACTCATATAGAGACAAAGAAGGTGCTTTTTATACTATAAATTCTACTCAGACTTAAAACCTCTATTAATATGAAGTAATGTGTGATTATAGTTGGAGATGTACTTTTAAATAATTTTTGTGAAATCCGACTTTTACTAAGGACGCTTGCTAAGTATGCACTCTGTTCCCTGATGAGAGTAGTCACACGGAAAACGTGCAAGTGTCTTACAGAATTCAAGAAAAACGAAACGTCACACAAATTTGTAGATCAAAGTTCCTTCAATCTTTTGGGGGGTGTAGCAAACAAAAAAGTCCAAAACACTCTAAGGGCATTCCCCAAGATTTCTGATTTCTGCTGTGAGACCACAGCCTTCCCTGTGTGTACCACAGCAGACTTTAGAAACTGTTTGCATTTTTGTTATGCTTCGTAGTTCAGACTCGCAAGATCCTTTTGCTAAATTGTGGAATGTCAAAGCCCTGATCCTTCCAGCCTTTAATCATGTTAACAATGGAACTGTGAACATTCCCACTGATTTATTGCCAGGTTTATAGTTCAGGTGAGTGAAACCACAAACATACCTGCCTGTTAGCAGCCTTAGAAACACAGGATGGAAACTTTTAGTCAATCAAGGCCGGCATTCCAACACTGAAACACTACTGCCAATCAATGCCCTACTGAAAGAGTTCGAATTTAAATGCAGTTCTTTTACTAGTAGAAATCTCTTCCAGAGCTTCACTACTATGAAAATTTGGAACATTTCCCACTTTTTTCTGTTCTATATTCACTCATATTTGTACCCTTTTGTCCTGCTTCAACTTGTTAGGGTCAGGACTGAACTTGAAGATGCTCCAAGTTTGATTAATACCTCATTTTTTTAGCTGAGATCCAATGCCACACCTCTCACACTTGACTAAACCCCACTGAATCAGCGAAAACTGATCTCCAATAACTAACATCCTTTGCTGATCAAACATAACTGTGTTAAATGAGAGAAACTGAAGTATTCTGCAGCTCCAGAAACCTGTTGACACGTAACGGCACGGACTGGAGAGCTGTTGTAACAGCTTGTTACCTCCCTACTACACACATCAAGTAGTTTCCATGATGATCTCATACTTTAGGGCAATTACTAACACTAGGAGAACTGGATAGCTGGTGAAGCCATCTAGGTGGTGGGATTGGATGGGACACAACAACCTTTCTCTAGTGATGACAGGAGTGAGCCCTTCCAGATTTACAAGGTCATTGCCGGATTTTGTCTTTCCCAGGAAGCTTCTGGCCCAGCAGCTCAAGAGTCAGAAAGCAATGCCATACTTTAATATCTCTCTCTCCAGTGAACAGGATGTTAATGTAATATTGCCAGGTATGTGATGGGTTCCTCTTGGCCCATTTACCAGAACAGCAATAGCTAGGCCTGGCAGATAAAAACAGATTACACCACACCATGCACAATATTACCCATGATCTGCCATTAGACTTTGACGCTAACAGAGTCCATGTTTCCTCAGGAAATAGAAGCTAAAATCCAATATTTTATGAATGAAGGGAAAAAGAAAAGAAAGTGTAGTTTACCATTTAAAATCAAAACTGCATTTACAATAAACTTATAGGAATGGAGGTTAAACTGAGATGCCAGAGTTGTCTAAAATCACTCAGTGTTATTCAAATTCATATAGTTTTTTCTGTATAATTGTTAAGATGCTTTATTTGTTTTAATCAGGGTTTTTTCCATTGCTTCTATTAACCAGTGGGATTAAGGCCAGTATGAACTTTAGCCATGTACAGTTGCACTTCATTGCAATAGTGGGAGTGTCACTAAGAAGAAGATTGATAAATTGATGCAGAAGAAACCTGATATGCAAAGTTGTGCCCAGACCTTTTCAATAGGATGGCAGATATTTCATTCAGTTCCCTGGATTTTATTTAGAGTGATACCAATCTTGTTCTGAAGATACCTTTCTAATTCAGCCTATGAATAACTGCAAGATCTAAAATTATCTTTTGTATAATTCATCAATATTAATAGGTTTGAATTCCATTCAGAGAATTTAGAGCACTGGCTATTTTCAAGGAAGTAGTATAAATCAGTAAGATATTAATCATTAAGTTGTGATGCTATTGTATTATTTGATTACATCATCCAATACCGGTAGAGATATAGCTCAAAATCAGAAACTCAAGGAGTTTCTATTTTGAGTCCTAACCAGGTGACCTTATGTCTTTAAACAGTACTTTGGCTTAAAGGTTTGCTTTTTAGGAATGGTATGCCTTAGAAATGGCAATTAGAAGTTTTAATTATAATGCAGAGTCTTAGCATAATTTCTCTCACATCACCTTCTTCTTTCTGTCAAGAAATCTGCATCTTTTTCCATTTCAGATATATTCCTATGAATTACAATGAATTGAAAGCACAAAGTCTTTTGTGCTTTACTTTTACCTTTAAATTTTTAATCCAAAGAATTAAATGCACTTGCAAAGGATTTTTCCTTCAATAGACACATATTAGAGACAGGCCTAAGCTGCAAAGTTTGCATCTGTACCTTCATTTTCTTTATAGAAGCTAGAAAAACAACCAATAATCTGCATGATTTTAGAAAAGAAACAACCTAATGACAATTAAGAAGACAATTTAAATAACTTTAAAAAAAATTCTTCTAGGGAAAGATTATTGAAAGTTTCCACTCCTGAAGATCTAAAATGCAGCTCTGAGTTCCATAGCTGACCATCTCCAAATCCAAATAAGGCAAAGCAGAGAGCAGGAAGCTCTGTGCCTCTGCTCCTTTCTTGCAGCTAAGCAGCAACTCTCTTCCTTCTAAAAGTAATCAAAAGGGATTTGGACATTGCTAGCAGACAGACATAGAACTGTCATCACTATATTAAAACACAGAAAATAAATGTAGAACAATCTGAGAAAGTCTGGCCTTGAAAAATCAGCTTTTATCCTTCAGTTAATTAATTCTGGAGAAAATTTTTGTTCAAATCTCATTTTTAACCTCGCTGTCAGTTGGTGAATCAGCCTGTTTTTCTCAAGTGGGTGTTGGCTGATACCGATGTCTTATCTTACATCATACATCTTCAAAGACCTCTATTTCTTAAAAGAAGACTTACATTGGGAAAGGACAGGAGGTCGTTTGAAATTACTGTACAATGCATATATTTAAGTTTTCTTGTAAGATGTTTCAAGACTTGTGTGCCCCACAATGTGTCTCTCATGAAAGGTTTTTTTGATTATCACTGAAGAAACAATTTGAATATCCTTTTCAGAAAGGACAGCTTTTTGTAGAGCAAATTGTTTCATAAATACCAAGCAAAGTCATTATTTTTGTGTTCTTAACCCAAAACTTCTGGTTTTTGCTGGGGGAGGGGGGAGAGGGGAGGAAGGAGAATACTGGGCAGATAGTACTTATTACTGAAAAGAAAAAATTACTTTTGCTACTGTGAGAGGGACAGGATACTTATATCTGGAAAATAGCTCTTGCAACTACTTTCTAAAATGATTCAGAATTACACAGCAGCACTGCACACTGCAGAATTGTTTCTATGCTAAACATCAGCTTGGACATGCTCACATTTTATGGAGGGAAAACAAGTATGGATTTTTCTCTAGAGGACGGCGTTGTGGGAACATTTGCGTTACAAATGTGACATGTAACTTCATGTACTTCGGGTGCTTTCTGGAAACTGACCTTGTATCCTAGGTCTGAAATTTATTACGTATTAATTGCAGCTCCGTGTTTACACACAGAATAGCAGGCTATCTGGTACTTACATTTTTGTTAAGAAAAAATCTTCTGGGAATGTGAAACACTGGCTTTGGCAGTTCCTTTACCAGGAGATGGAAAGGCAAAAAAACACATTCAAGTTAGACTGCATTTGAGCTCTGTCAAATGTTGGATTTTGAGTGTCCATGATGCTTACCCAATTACTATTTTGTGTGAGGGAAGAGTAGAATAACAGTACATATTGCACAGATTTCAAAGTTGGCAAATTTTACAGATAAAACGGTGTCTTTGAAAGACCTTTCCACAAATTTTATAGGGTACAGACAACTTAAAAAATGTGCGGATTATTTAGACCTTTGTATTATTGCTAAGTGAGGACATTTTCTTCATGGTTCTATAGCCCCCTGTTGAGAACAAAAGTTTTACAAAAAGCTTATCTATTGACAGTTACTTTTGCAGGAGGCAAACCTAGTAAACTGCCATTTTTCATAGAAAATTTCAGTCCTGGACACAGAAATTGTTTTAAAAGGTGAGATCCATCTTCTTTAAGCCAGCTGCAGGTTGTCTGCAAATATCCCCTGAGCCACTGTGCACCATGGATCCTACAGAGGACCAGAAGCTTTAATTCATGTTTTGTAAGTATTGGCCAGGGCACTTGTCTTTTCAATTCTTCTCTGTAATCTCTTCCTCTGTGAAATTCCAAGAGTCAATTTTATCCCACACGAGGGTCAGTGTGGACACAGAGCCAGAGCAGAAACGTTGGCTGACCCTGGTAACAAGACACGGCCCACACTCATGGATTGAACACAGGCTGAGCACTTCAAGGACTCCCATCCTTTCAGATGCTGGTCCCTAGCATTACCTCAGTGCCTCAATGCCTCAGAGCAACTCACTGCTGCAAACTCCTCTGACTGCTCAAAACCAGAAACTTCCACCACCACGTACAAATTCCAGATAGATATTTTTATAAACAGACTTGGTAGAGAAACCAGATTTCTTGTATTTTAGTGAGTGCTAAATATGATCTTCTCTATGGTCCTTGCTGTCAAACAGCAGAATGGTTAAAACAACATTAGAAAACCCAGATATCCATCTCCATCACAAATGCTGCATTGCTGCTACCTACCCACGCTTCCAGTTAAGCTTAGGAAGTTGGTTGCAGAATAAACCTATTTTAAAAATTGCCATAAGTTTTATTCTAATAAAAGATTGAAACTTTTTTTTCTGTTGTAAACACAATACAGCATGTGAAAGGATATTTTTCTGAGTGACAGCTGAAAATCCATTATCTGTAACATGGGCAGCAGAAATTTCACACCCGTGCTCATCACAGCATTAAGGACCTGAGAAAAATCTATCCAGTTCAGTGACCTATTACCCATGCTATTTGACTGGATGCAGCCAATGCTTTTTTATTTGGATAAAACTAATCTTTAAACATTTTTAAGATTTCTTTACCCTTTTAAGGAAAATACAAAAGATATGCTGTACTACAGTTGTATATCATGCTAAAATGGTATAGTGTCAATCATTCAACACTCACTGCAAAAAAACCCCAAACCTCAGTTCCCTATACGTCAAGGGAATCAGTACTTAAGAATTAGAATTGTGAAAAAAAAAGAAAGAACTTGCAAATTACTTTAACACCTGAAATGGAAACATTAAGGTCCACAGTTTTGAAACACAGCAGCGCCTGCAGATACGAAAAGGAACGCTGTGGAATTTCAGAAGTCCCCACACATTTTCAACCCACATTTCTGTCAGTGTGAATGTCATGCTGGACACATATGTCTGCACCTTTACATTTTGGTCCCTCTATTCCTTTATTTGTAACATAATACCTCTGTACAGAAACAGCCCATATAGAAAACAGGGCAATTTCTCACACCCTCTTACTCCAGGGTTTCTGCTGCTGTTTCTCCTCGAGCCATTGGTCTGCCTGGATCCAAGCAAGCTCAGCTGGGGGCTGCTCTGAAGGAGCAAGGGCCAGCCCTGCAAAGCTCTCTCCGTTTGGCAGCAGTGTTTGCTCAGTTGTGTGCAGTAGCAGCTTGTCCTCTGACAGGCAGCAACTCTGCAGGTTTTGTTGACTGTGGCTACAGGGAAAAAATCGCTAACAGTGACAGTTTTGGCTGCTGTCATATTGGAAGGATCCCAGTTATTGCTCTTCTCTCCCATACCGAGACTGGCAATGTGCACCTCAGGAAGGTGCTGTCCTTGTACAATGGACACGGACTTAGTAGTTATCAGGCAGAATACAGAATACAATTTTGGAATTGTGCTGTATTGATTATGGATGAACTGCAATGGTGTCAGTGAAGCTGGCTTCACTACTGACTGCTTTCCATTGCATAAGACCATTCACAGTTAAAAGCTGTTTCTTCATCTGTGTTTGGGGGCCAGAATTGTGGAGGCACTTGTGCACCCACTAAAATCAAACTGGAATTATGTCTAAAACTTTTCCACTGTCAGGCTGTTAATGACTCCAGTGCTCACAAGAAGTCCACTGCTGTTATATTTAATGCTTTATGGCAGTATATAACAAGAAGACTTGTACCACTCCACTTAGACTTTCAGCTGTTAAGGCACACTGTTCATACAACCCATGGATAAATGTTTCAGTGGGTGGGAGTGTACTCAAGAAGAGATTAAAAGGAGAAGAAAGACAAACAAGTTGCAAAAGGGATTTAAGGAATGAGAATCTCAACAAGGATACAGAACCATAGAAGCTTCCTTAAAATTTCTATTTAACATGTTGATAAAGGTTATTAAGTACAGAAGTGTCCTGAGGGAACAAGACAGATGCAAATATTAAGAAAAAAGTAGTAGCCAACCTTCAGCTTTTGGATTAACATGTGCTATGATTCAAGAAAGTCCATGAAAGCCCATCCACTACAGTCTCTACTCCTTTCCTTTCTCCAGGTCCACATAGCAAAAGACAATTTAATACTCAGGCTAAAAGGCTTAAGTATTGGCTTTTACACAGTTTTACTGCTTTTCTGTCACCAGGGGTAAAGCTATGACTATTGCTACTACTGGTAAAGAAAAAAAAGTTCAGCTTTTGCTTAGTGCTTTGAAGTATTCAGGCAGACAATACAATTAAACAAAAAAAATAATCATCAGTTTCTCCCAGGGAATGTAACAGAAAAATCTAACACAATTCAAGGTCAACATTTTATAAAGAGGTTATATAATATTTGGTGGGTATGACAGAAGAATGGACTGGTAAAGCAGAAAGTCAGAAGTGACTATTATTAGTTATCTTTGTTCAGTTAAAAAACAATTTCTGATTGGAATGTAAGCAATACTGAAAGAATTATTTTTATTTAACCCAAAGAGAAGGAAAAAAAGTAAGTTCAGGCAAGAAAACTGCAAAATTAATTGTCTTTACGATGGTATTTAATGCTTTCTGTAACTAAATTTCAAAGCATTGGAGAGTTCACTATCACTATCATCTTCATGTTGTAGACATGGAAATTGAGGTACATGATCAGAACAAGTAGGTTACAAAAAATATGTATCCAAGAAATTGTCAACACTGAAGAACAGATTGTGGAACCAGCAGGCAAATGGATATAAAGAAGAGAGAGAGTGCACATGTAAGCCATACTAGGTTGCTATTCATTTATTATCCTCCACACATCATGATCTCTCTTAGAGCTAAAAGGTAGCCATACAAATCTCTATCTGTTTCTTATTGCACATAATTGTTTTCCTTTATTTGATAAAACAGATTTAAATTACTGCTGCATTGTCAGATTATGATTCTCTGGCCTATTTCATCTAATGCATTGGCTAGATCTGTGTCAGGCAACAATTTTGCCTGGTTGGATTTAATGTGACTGTCAGACTTATAGGCCATTTCACCAGTGCCTCCATAAGTATGTAACACCGTTCCAAATTCCCAAATAGCTGACAAGTGCACAAAAGGTATATTTTCAGTTCAGCAAGCTTGCTATCATCGCTTCTGCTTTTTGTTTATTATGCAAACCCAACAGCATTCAGTATTCCTGTACAGTTGATAATTGCTAATTATGGAAGGAAAAGTTATCTGATTGTCAACCATGGAATCAAATGAATTGAAAATATTCCATCAAGCATTTAACAAAAACGTAGGAAAAAGACGGACTAAAAATAACAATGAACATGTTCTTTGCGTTGAAAGATCATTGGCAGAAGTAAATCACACAAAATTCAGATCCTTATTGCTCAATCATCTCACATTTCATTAACCACAGCTGCCAATTGTCTTGTGCAATGTGAATTGCTTTTCAAAATGAAAAAAATCATAGGCTGGAAATCAGTTTCCCTAAGATGCAGTGTTAGAATGCAAATATTAATTTCTGAATTAATTCATGACAGAGGGCTTGGCCAACCTGAGCTAATCACACCCCTGGGGTCCTCTAATCCTCTAAAGCTGATTATCTCATGATTGTCACACCCACTGGGAGTTGCCTTTGTCATTAGCAAATTCAAACCGTAGTTTAAAAAAAAAAAAAACAACTTGTTTTGATGCTAAGGTTGGGTAGTGAATAGCAGCTCCAGCTCTAATCCTTTGGCTGGCTGACAGGAGGAAATGCACTCTAGTATGTGTCGCTGCCCCCTCAGAATTGCTGTGATTGAGAAAGAATGAACAGCTACAAGTCAGGTGGCAAGATTATGTACTGATAAGACTGACAAGATTATATACTGACAAGACAGGTTTGTCCCTCCAAACTTAAAGCAGATACCAGTAAAAAATACATGCTATTATCTTTTTTCCCCATTCATTATTTTTTGAGTTTGTTTTGATGGCAAATTAGCATTAAGACATGAAGATATTTGCGCAACAAAATTAGTGAATATGGTTGTACGACACGTTTCATGACGTCCTCAACAAAATCTGTATTCTGTCAAGACTACAAGGTGGAGCAGACAAATTCACAGGATGCATGTGAAACCACTGGAAGGGAACAAGTGGCATCTGTCTCCAGCAGGTACTTCTTAATGCTATTTATTAGATTACATCAGAAGAGAACTAAAGTAGAAGTTTAAAGCACATTGCTGGGCCATTTACACATGTGCACAGTCACCCCATTGTGAAGGAGTTTCTCCATGTGAGAGAATTTTGGTTGTGTTCTGTGAAACTCATGTTGTACAAACACTATAAAATTTGCATCTGTGTCAAGCTGCAAAATTGTGCAGGAAAGCTGGCACTGAGGGTATGATTTCAATTATTCATCACAGTTGTTCAATTTGCATTGTTTTTGTGCCCGCATTTCCAAGCTGCTGGAATTTGCTTAATACATTAGCTGTCTAACCACTGTATTTAAGTGCAGGAGAGTGGCTTTCCACTTCCTAATCCAAACACTACTTGTCTCTCATTTGAACTGTTTACATTTCTCATAATGACTCTGTATATGTGGGATTCTTTTTTCTCACTGTTTGTTTTAAACAAAAAGCCAATAATTGTAGGTGAGCAGAGGTGTGCCTTCACTTGCAGGTATGGGATGTGCTAGAATGTAAAATCTGTTCACTTTTGCAGCTGGTATATGAGAAAACTGCTGGTATTTGTTTGAAATTTTTAGAAATACTGGTATGGCATAGTTTCCATTATTTATTTTGAATCAATACGTACATTTAAGGTTTCACTCAGCTGTAGTGTCCAAGCTATATTGCAATATGCAGTGAGTCTTGCCTAGTGAGATTCACACTGATCTCCTGAAGTTTGCGTTATGACATTTAATGTTCCTTCTGCATGAGAGCTTGGAAGGTGCAATAAAATGCATATTTTGTGAAAATGTGTAACGTTGTGGAATGTGCATAGCATGTTCCAGCAATATCAAGAAGTTCAAGATCTACTGTAAAAATTTAATCATATGTGGTTTGCAATTAATTTTGCATGTAACTTGAAAATTAGGCTGGTAAACTTGTGTTCGTTCTTGAATGAGCTGAGAAATTTTTATCAGGCAAGTTAAAATCTATTCCACCTCTCATATTGATAATCTGTTCTCTGTCTATTGAGAATTTGGTTGTTACTATTATTATTAGCAGCATGCACGCTGCAATTCATGTGAGATTTGTACTTCTCTCAGGTGTGCTGCAGGGACTGTATCCAATGGTCCAAATTAGATATGAATGCTAAGAAATCCAAGCTGCACAAAGAGAAATTTGCACTGAGTTTCCCATGAAGGCACCACTTATCTCTCCCGCAAGGTACTCAAAAAACATGTGCATTTTATGAAATTTTCATTCTAAACAGGAAGTCAGATCTTACCAAAACAAAGGTAGCGCTGTAGCAAAGTTTGTGCTCAGTACACAAGGACACAGATGCACACACCGACAATAAGGTCTTGAAGATATTATAGCTTTTACCAAAACTCTACCTACAGTGGAAGCAAGATTTTTCCCCAATTCTTCCTGATTCTGCATGAAATTGGAAATGTTGTTTCACATAAAATGTTTTAGGCATATTTTTGTTATAAGCGTTTAATGGGCTTGACAATCAAAATGAAAGCTTTATAAATTGAGTTTATTCTGGCTATTATTACTATTATGATTTCAAACCCAGTATTGCCAAGCTCCCCAAGTCTTTATATACATGCTATTTTCAAGCAACCCCAGCTGCCTCTTGCAAACACACATGGAATCCTTTAAACTTTAAGTAAATTACTCAGGTTAAAATTGAAAAGCAAGAACTGAAAATTCAAGACTTTATGAACATGGACCAAATAAAAACCAGCCACCACTGGCCACAGAAAATTTATTTCTTTAAATTGCTTTACAGTGACAGAAAAGCTTCTATGCTGGAAATGATGGAGAAATATGAAATACTAAATTCATTGAATTAAAAGGCATATCTCTCAAGCAAGTTATTCATCTATTCCATCTTAAAATTAAGATTTGAAGAGGTTGCTTTACCATGGATTTTATAGGGTAAGCTAAAAAAAAAATCTGAAAAAATCTAAATATCTAGGATCATGTAAGAAACTGGTATCAGAATATATGCATAATCAGAATTTAAAATAATGTGTATTTTTCCTTATGTAGCACTTTGTTGGGTTTACTTTTAAAAGTTACATATCTGAAGCAAACTATTCTTTATTGTATCTTAATACAGTGTGAAATCCTCGTGGGAAATGAGGACATCTAAATTAGTGTCATATGACAGTGAAAACAATTGAGCTGTAAGAACTGAATTTACAATTGTATTGGTGAACCCAAATCTTTCTCTGTACTTGCCAGTGATTTAATTCTTCAGCTTTTATTGTAAAAATCGTTATTTTTCTGATTGCTTTAGAATCTAAATCTTCCAACTGTTTTGATCATTAAAACCTGTAAATCTCTTAAAAATTTTTCAAAATATTCTGATGCAAGCTTATTCTAGGTAGTGTAGAATGTGTGTGCAAGCACACGATTGTGTGTGATCATATTTTCCTCAATGTGTCACAAAACAAATGAACTGTTTGTCTTTTGACGTATGACCGAGATTTTTACAATGTAACTACAGAGCAGAAAAGAGAAATGGCATTTTAAAAAACCTCTCACTTCTTTTGAAAGCTGTGCATAAACCAATAATTTAGCATGGAAGGAGGAAAGAATTTTGATAGATAAGACAGGTTTGGGCAAAACACTCTTTTTTTACAGATTTTTTTTTTTTTTTTGAAAACTTTTCTCAATACATTGCAGCACTCTGTGTCACCTGTTTTGTGTTGAAGGCAACTGATCTGAAACATCTCTAACAGTTCATGGGTGAGCATGAAGAGATGGATACGATTTTCTGTGACATGTCCTCACAACATGCCTCATGCAGAGAAAAGTCTTGTGATGAAATTGAAACATATCAACACCGTAGCAGACCGCATGAGTCAAATGGAAATCAGGTGGTAAAAACAGCTTGTAAACCTGTGAATGCACTAGTTGTATTTACTTATATTTATTGCGGTAAAACAGAGGCCTTGCCAAAAATCAGGCTCACTCTGTAAGAAATATATTTTCTTTACTCCAAAGGAGAGGTAGAGCGTGATAGCTTATATTGCATATTCTATAGACAGTTATGTGGACCCTATTGGCTTCTATAATATTTTGAAAATGCATTCACAATAATATTCTATTGCCATGCTAGTAATGTCAGTGGGAGTTCTGGTACTATGCTATTTAGGCACACTGAGAAAATAATAGGATTTACAATAGCTGGCAATTTGTTTTCTACTGCCACAATGTCTGCTTTTGTTACAGTCTTTGTAGCTCTTGGAAATTTCTTTCTGGCTATTCTGTTCATCTTTTCCACAGAAACATTTCTTCAGCGAGAATCGCTTCAGTATGAATTGGAGTGGTTTTGCTGCCACAAGGTTTTTTTTACTAGAACTAATACAAATAGTGGAAATGGTTTTTTCCAGAAATAGTCATTCACATTTTTAATGTCTGTGGGGCTGATGGATGCTCTTACCAGCAGTACCAGCATACTATTTCAGAAGGCAGAGAATATTGCCACATCCTGGTAGTATGCTTATTGGTTGTCTTTTCTTCCTTAATCACTTCAAATTACTGGAGGGAGCCTAGTCCAGGTCTTCCTTTACCCATTGCCAGGCCATTTTGAGGACTTTTTTTTCATATGTGATAAAATCAGAAGGGAGGTGAAGGAAGAAATAGTATTTGTTTGCCACATCTTAAATAGAGAACTGTAGTTCTGAAGTTCTTTTTGAAAGGCCAGTCAAATCCCATGACTGTTGCTCTGGTCACCTGCCACACAAGGATAATAGTAATTAACTTTTTAATTTCTAACCATTTTTTTCAGGTTAATCAGTCAGAGCTGTCTTTCTACATAAATGCCCAAGAGAACTCAATCCAATGCTTGGATCCACAGACCTAGCTGGTCTCAAACTCAGACCTATCCAACTCCATCTACTGACCAAAAGATGCTTGCAGCCAGTGCCTGAATCCTAAAGGTGTGTTTCCTTCTGTGGCCTCATCATCTGACTCAGCAGCCAATTTTTCCAGATGGGCAGGGATGAGTCCAGAAGAACCTAAAGAACGGAGTGTAAGGCTAGAGTCAGGGCCAGCCCAGTGAGAGGGCGTTTGGGAGGCTCCTGACTGAGCCAACACCGTGGGACACAGCCTTTGGTGCCAAGGCTGGGCTACACGCAGGGGTCCCAATGGCACAGCCTCAGAAGTGCCCACTGCCCACCTGGGAAAATGCATTTAAATATTCTGCCATTCTGTACTCGAGAAGATAGAAACACATTTAATAAAAGATGATTATTAGAAGTTAATTTGCTGTATTTTTTTCTGCAAAATTACCAATTAATGTAGCTGGAAAGAAATATTTTACAGATGTATAATCAAGCCCTGAAAGGAGCTAGAGCTTCAATTGAAGCCTCTAACTATTAATGTATTAAATTATCCTGATGTATCTTCAGCTGATTATATCAAGCACTCTTCTAGAATTTGAGGAAGTAGTAATAAATTAAATGATAAATGACTATTGATTATTTTTAACTTATTATCCTCCAGATTTTGATATGAATATTGCCAGCTGATGCTGAGATATGGTGAACACAGGCAATGGTTTCACACAGATATTTCTGCATAGTAATTGTGTACCAGGGTTGCATTTTTCTCTATGCTCCATTGCCAGGTCATGATGATTTATGGCAATTTGTTTTAGGCATGAACGTAGGCATATGTACACAATAGCAAGTTCCCTTCAGATGGAGAAAGCCAGCTAAGTAAAAGGTTTTTGTTCTTCTCTTAAGGATGTTCAGTGGGAGGTACAGAGGTACAGAGGAGGACAATGAAGAGGAGAAGAAGTACAAATGCATTTCCTCACATCTCATTGCCTCACCATGCCCCTTTTAAGCATCAGGCCCTGTGTAGTTATTGCCAGAAGAAACTGTTTTAATTTTTTAATATTATTAATATTTAAATTGTCATTTTTAAGGGCTCATTTCTCACCTTCTCTTCCCTTCTTTTTACATTCTGACACCCACAGAGTAATTCAGCATGAGGCAGCAAGTATGTTCTTTCCTTTGGGTGTCATGCACTTGCTTCAAAGGGTAGGGAGTTTCCAGGTCTGCCTTTTTCATTTAAGAAAAAAATCATCCCCACAGATTAGGCACATTGTTCAATCAACATTCATTTAAACAGAGCATACCTGGGTACATGGGTATAAATGAACCACAAAACAACTGCAGGAGTCTGTGTTTAAAGATCTGGAAATCAGAAACGCCACTGACAACACTTTTTGTAAAGTATGATTACAAAATAGTCTTGAAAATGTTAATATTGTCACACAAGTCATGGTGGTAACATTATTCTACACAAAGGAACATAATATTAATCACCAGTTTTCTAGGTGCAAAGTCCTTTTTGTTTCAAAAGAATTTTGTTTATCTATACTAAACTGCTATCAACAGTAGGCTTTAATGCAGAAAATTCCTAGGATAGCTAATAGCTTCTATGATACCTAAAAAGTAATATTTGTGTTACTACAGTATTTCTAATAAATATATAATTTCTTATTAATTTTGGGCATAATAAATGCAGTCATTTTACAGTACATAAGGGTGTTTTATTGGTCATTACAAAACTCCATTTCCTTCCAGATAGCTCCCTGAAGTTTTGTCTACCAATTACAGAAATATTCCTGAATACGTTTTTAAAGACTCACAGGTTAAACTAGCTAAAAAGACCATTTGAAAACTGACTTTTGAAAGTAGCCAGCTACATGATTCTGTTTTCCTTAGCAATTTTGACCTGGAAATGCAATCACAAATGTAGGTTTCACAGCCTGATGGAAAAATATCTTTGCATACTACTTGTGATAGGCTTTTCATACAATCAGCTTCTAATAGGGAGGGAGAAGCAGATGCAGAAAGTTCCTTTCCCTTGAGAAAGGGTTCTGTGTGGCTCCTGGTGGCTCTGTGGCATCAGAACACTTCTGTGCTGCAGCAGAGAGCAACTGCAGTTGTCACACCAGCAGCAACACAGAGCCCTCCCACACAGACTTCACACTATGCCACTGTCCTTGGCACAGTCCAAGCACACAGCTTTGGCTGTGTTAGGTCCTTGCACACAATCAGCTGGAGGACATGGATGTGTGATGACTGGGAATGGAAACGTAGAGGATTCTGAAATAACACTGCACGAGTCAACTGTATTAAAGGAGAGGAATTGCACACACTGTGAGGGAAGTACAGGTAGGATGTGGATGGACAGAACAGTCATGCAGTTAGAATGGAGACAGTTTCTGAAGGTTGAGGTCTAAACTAAAATCCATTTTGCTGTCATTACAGGAAGCTGTAAAGTTAAATCTAAGAAAAATGTTAAGCAACGTCGACTGAAATTTGATTGCATGTATATCAGGTCAAATTACACATTGCAAATAAGATTTACTAGAGTTCAGTGTTCAGGAACCATTTGTGAACATATTTTCTCTATTTGTAGGCAGACGCCAAATTGCTCCTATGTAAGCATGCCACAATGTTCTGCATTGCTTGCAAATCACTCATACAGACTATTCATAGCACGATCATTTAGCTCACAGGCCAAAACTTCCCTTCTCGAAGGATGAACTAGAATGTCCATACAAAACAGAGATGAAATAGTAAGGAAAAATACACTTTTCATATGTATGTCCAGATGAATATTTGTATCTTCTTAAATGTTAGTAAATATTCAGCAACTGCATATACAAAGACTAGACAAAAAGGTGGAAGTAAATACACTATAGTGTTTGTTGCCTAAGTCAATAATAAAGGTCTGGGTTTTAGCTATAAAAATTTCACAGAAATTTCAATAATTTCCTAAGAATTTCACAGAAAACCAGTAATGTAGAAATATTAAAATTTCCCAAAAGTAGGGCCAAAACAGCATTGAATGTAATTAGTAACCTTTAGATTTAAAAAAAGAAACACCTGAAATATTATTTAATTTCATGGAGAAAGCAGTATAATAAAAGAGCTCCATGAAAAAAATAAAAATACCCAAGGAAGCAGAATACAACTCTGAAAAACTTAGGCAACTCAAGAGAAAATTAACTTCAATGCAAGCTGAAACAATTTAGGCTCCATAGCCTAAATGGTGTACATTCTGCAAATGAAGATAGAACCAGCATCATTTATGAAAAAGGACAATCTGCTAGAGAGAAACTGCTGAGGTGGAAGAAAGAGGTTGCAGAAAAATATTCGAACAATGACCTAAGAAAGCATAAAACAATTCCCTGAGAACAAGAAACTTTATCTAAATCAAACCCCACTAATAATCCAGGAATGTTTAATTTATAGAAAACTCTTAAGGTAAGTCTATAGAATGGGCATCAGAAACCACCACAAATCCTTCCTTCATCCCCCTGTCAGTCCTTGGTTACAAAGATACATCACATTAATGATCTTAATCATCATCAATCAATCTTAATCATCACCTATAATGATTATTTTGAATTTTAACTTGTAGTCCACGAAAATTAAATCAATTATTCTACTATTCTACTACTATTCTAGCACTGGTATTTTTTCCCAATGTGTGACTATCACCTTCAGAAGCCATGTGAAAATGTTCTGTCCAGAAGGAGAAAAAGTAGTGCTAAATGACAATTTCTTTTAAAAAAGCTTGGGAAATGTAGCAGAGTGATTCTACTAAAAAATCAAAAATATGGCAATTTTTGAGAAGAAGTCTGATGAGTCAGAAGGACATTCCTGAAAAAGTGTCCTATTCTACAGAAGAGACTTAAATATCTGATGGTTAATGTGTAATATCTTGCAAGGCAAAATTAAAGACATTTATCTTATTCAGTACTTATTAACTTTTAAAATAATAAGTAGGTTCAGTGACTATCACCAACACTATAATCTGATGTCCTGTTTTCAGTACAGACAGAGAAAAATTTATTTCCCTATATCAAAGAGCTTTATGAATTTGAGTCTATCAGTGAGTAATGACATCAACAGCTCTTGTCATTTTTCCTACTTTTTCTTGTTTGCTATACTCTCTTACACTTTTCACTAAGTGTGAAACAGTGGAAGCAATGAAAATCTTGAAAAGGGAGCCTGTCCAACCCCCAGCCCCCAACAGATCCTTCACCCAAAGTTAGCGGAATGCTGTTGCGTTCGATGGTTTGTTTCCGTTCAGTTCCAGGGGGTTGTATTGCCACCAGCACACGGGGAGGGATAAGAGTCAAAAAGAAGCAAAAACGAGCACACAGCATAGAGGGTCATTCTGCAGCTGACATTCTAACAAGGGGGTGACAGCCAGGCACCATCTAAAGCAACAAAAGTGTTCAGGAGACACCTCACAGCAGAAGAGATGGGTATGTGTATGTAGTTGGTGCATGCAAATAAGAATTGAAGATAGAACCAGGGCTTTCCGTTACCTATGAAACTTAGATAACCATTTCCTTTAAATAAAGCAAAACAGATAAAATCAGAATGCTTTATCCTGGCTTGAAGCAACCCAAAACAACGGAGCTAATGTCTTCAGATCCTTTAGCTTGTTTCCAGAACTGATATTAAAAAGTATTGCTCAAATTTGTACAGAGATTTTAAGGCATATTTCTGTAGTTTTCTAATAATAAGATGTTATTATAACATTGCTATAGCAACCTAAAAGTTACAGTTGAAAGAAATTTTCTAAGCCTTTCTACCCAAGTGATTCTAACTTTCAAAGCCTTTTGACAATCCTTTAAATTGCTCACTGGTTTAGTTTAAATATTTCAAGTCTGTTGTTAGTAGCAAACACTTTAGAAAAGTTTTTTTGAGGGGAATGTCACGCCTGACAAATCAGTGTGTATGAATATCACATCTTGCATTAAGAGATATGTTCAGAAGATGAGGCAGTATTCAATGAAAATAGTATAAAGACAGATGTTGAAATGTTAAGTAAGGCTGGAAGTTTATACAAAAAGCCAGCAAATTAAAAATTGTTATATCCTTAGCACCTGCAATACTGTCCTGAGCAGAGAGATTAACATACTACAGAGGGCACTATTAAATGACTAAAATAAGCAGCACACACAGCAATACAAAACACTCTGTAAGCACAAGTTAAGGTTATTTTGGGAAACAATGTCTCCACTTGTGTGTACAAACCCTTACACTGACATAGGACCCGATTTACTGTGGCAGAAATGCAGCAGAGATGAGAAGAAAGCCCATAAGCCTCAGTGGGAAGTTCTCCCCTCAACAGGCTGTTTTCACTCAAAAGTAACAACAGTTTTCACCCACAGACCCGTATGCAGGGCCAACACATCAGCTCTGCAGCACTCCTTGGCTACCAGGTGAAGCAGCTGTACTTTGTCTGAAGCCAGACCTGTGTGGAGATTTCTTCTCCTCCTCCATCAAGGAATCCATAGGCAAAGGGGACTAATCTGGAAAACCCATTATTTTTCTTATCTGAAAGTGTTGCCTTGAAGACAAATTGGGCATTCTCACAGCTGACATTTTCCTTTCTGGCTAAAAGAGGAAAATCTAATATTCTCATGGATGTCAAATGCTTTAATTTTCTCAGTCTTTGAGCCAATGTTGAATCATGCTGTTCCAGCCACAAGGAGACAATAATAACTGAAATCACAGGAATATATCTGCCTACCCCAGAACAGAATTAATCTATTTCTGATAGATATTTTCCTCTAGCACCTTCTCAGAAATCCTCCATGACTCTACAACCTCACAAGACAACTGCCTTATTGTTGCACTGCACTTAGGAAGGTGTGGCAATCTTAGGGCTAGGAAGTTTTTTCTGATGTCAAACATAAATCTCTCTTCCTGCAATTATGCTGAATTTATCTCTGGAGGATAAACTACTCTGTTCAGCAGGAGATGATGTGTGGATGATGATGTGGTGACTTACAAAGAGACATCATCACTCCTCAATGTGCTACTCTTACAGGACAGGTGGTTTATATTTTCACTAGAGATCATTTAGTTGAAAAGACATATTCATCTGAAGGGAATAGTCCAGAGTTTAATGAAATATAATTTGCTACTACTGATTTTTTTTCAGTTATACACAGGATATCATATACAATATTGTATAAAGTACAATACCAATACACAATCTCATGGAGGGTTTTTTAGGGAATGTTTTCTGTTTGCATATAATAAAAATTAGATCATGAAGGAAAAAATGCACATTTTTATTTACACATTTAAAAACTTTTTTCCATATCTGCTGAACAGCCTACAGAAAAAGTTCCTTATAAGTAGCAGATACATATTAATAGACAATAAAGACTGGAGTGTTTTCAAACGTCAGAAAAATTTGCATGGCATAAGTTTCTTGATTCCTTCAGAATATACCTAGAAAAGATACTCCTTTCATAGCATTTGTTGACAGAAAATGATTATTTCCTATTTTAGGTAAATTAAGAATGCGACATTTCCTAAGGTTAAAGGTTTCTAAACACAGCTGTTTCTGGCATAATCGGAGAAGAAATACATATGGAAGAGACACCAACTAACATATTATGTTCCTTGCTGCTAAGTGAGTAGTTTATCAAAACATCTGACTTCTTTTCTTCAGGAAGAGATGACTACATTTAATTGGTTAAATGCTTTCTGCACAGCTTGTACTTGCTGGATTTTATGCTTCTGGATATTGATTAAACATGATACACAATGAATGAGAAACGTAGAGAAGAATATGCAGTGCTTAGCTGTGGACTGGAAAAGACTTCAAACTTAGGGGACAGAAGGGGACTCAAAGTAAAGTAAGCTTTTACATCAGAAACAGTGAGTTCAATTTGCACATCAGTCCTCAAAGAAAACAGTAACATAGGTTTGGCTGGGGTAGAGAGGATGTGATCAAAGACATCAAAGTGTGATGAATGTAGACTGTAGCAATGACAGCCTCATTTTAATCAGGGTACTGAAGCTGCTGCTGTTGAAGGTCTAAATTCAGTCATTGTCTCAGCAGCCCAAAGGGATGATAGCAGCACGCAACACTGTGAGTATAGTTAAGAAAAATAAAGGAGCTAGTACATCCCAGAATCACAGTCACATCTTTGCATTGAGGCAATTTGGCAATTTAGTGACAAAAAGCTGACAAAGCAGGAGAGGCGACTGACACACACTGACACAGACAACCATCGGCAGTGCAGCAGCTCCTGGCAGGGAATGTGTATCCAGATCCAGACCTGCTGCAGTGTAATTGCAACTCCATGGAAATCAAACATTTAAACTGTGCAAGTTGTGTCTGAATTAAATCTTTCAGGTTTTATACCAATTTCAAATGAGCCTCCTCATATTTTTTTTCCCGGGATAACAATATTTGGTCTACATGCTAGTAACAGCATGGAAAGATGACAGTAACAGCAGCTTTGGGATTCTTCACAGTTCTTCTGTGCTGCTCAAGGAAGTGCTGAATTCATAGAATTGTAGAATGGTTTGGGTTGGAAGGGACATGAAAGATCATCTAGGTCCAACCCCACTTGGGGGGGTCCACTAGACCAGGTAGCTCAGAGCCCCATCCAACCTGGCCTTGAACACTTTCAGGAACGGGGCATCCACAGCTTCTTAGGGAAAGCTGTTCCAATGCCTCACCACCCTCACAGGCAAAAATTTCTTCCTCATATCTAAATCTACCCTCTATCAGTCTGAAGCCACTCCCCCATGTCCTGTCCCTTTGTGCCCCTGTAAATTGTCCCTATCCAGCTTTCTTGAAGGCTCCTTCGGGTAGTGGAAGGTGCTCTAAGGTCTCCCTGGAGCCTTCTCTTCTCCAGGGTGAACAACCCCAGCTCTCTCAGGCTGTCTTTAAAGGAGAGCAGCTCCAGCCTTCAGATCATCAACTGGTGACTCAACAAGTATCATTACTTTTTTTTTCTGGCTAAAATGAAAAGTCCTAGGGATTCAGCAGTAATCTACAAGGAGCTCCATAAAACAGGAATATGTTGTGGGCTAATTTTCCACAGGGAATATTTCATACAGCTTTTTACCTAGAGAAGGAATCTTCAAAGGAAAAGCAAACTAATGACTGAAGATGTGGGCTGACAAGGGACAGGTTTGTAAAAACAAAACGGTTATAATTGAAAAGATTTTTATTAACTGCTTAGCTAACTCTGACTCAAAACACAATACAGTTGTCCCCCTCTTAGGATCTAGTCAGGCCTTTTTCCCTGCAAATCTGTCCGTGAAATTCTATGGTGTTTAAGAATTTTTGCAAAGTCAGAGAACAGATAGCAATTAAAATTAATAACTAGTCACTTATTGTGAAGAAAGTAATGTAGAAATATGCTCGCTGTCAGAAGTGTTAATTTATCACTTACATGACACCTAGGGAACACAAGTATGCTGAAGCATGAAAACAGTGCACTGGAGTTAAAATATTTTTGTTTCTTCCTTTTCTTCACTCCTTCAACTAAGATATATGATGTTGCTACTGAAAACCTATTCATATTTGGAAACAGATCATGTCTGAAACATGTTTAATATATCCTATGTGAGGAAAACAAATAACTAAATAAGAAAAGTAATTTATTTACCAAACCCCTGCAGCCATGGTATAACTTAACCCAGTGCAAAATGTTATCAAATAAGAACTGAGACATTCCACACAGGTGGAATAATTACACACAGGACACAGAGTGCACAACAGACTGCACAGGGTGCAAAAAATGTTCCCATTTTTACTCAGATTAATATTTAACTGTCACTAAATCCACCTAAGGAAAATTTCCATTTTTTTCATACCCTTGAGTTTAGTTTATTATGAGTGTGAGTGTGTGTGTGTGAAAATATCTCACTAGTACTCACTGCTCCTATATACATTGAACAAAATAAACAAATTAGGTGACTTACACAGGTGCATCAAGAGTCCTTCAAGAATTTTTGTGAAAAATTATCATTACAAAAATCAGATTTTTATTTTTTAACATGTTTTCTGTTGTTGTCCAGTACATATTCCTGGCCAGGAGTGATTCCCTGCCATTTTTGTAGGACCTGGGCTCATTCACTGCAAGATGACCCCATTCTACTGTAGACCACAGTCATTTCTCATCATTATACACTGCACAGCTACTTTACTGTAATTCATGTCTTTTCAAATGATTTAGGTATTTTCTGCTTTGATTTCAACAGATATATTACTTATCTATGCTCATTATTTCTTAACAACATGTTTCACACTTGTAAATTGTATATTCCCAGGAAATGCCTGCATTAAGAATTTCATAGCACCAAGCTAAGGCTGAAATATTCCAAGAATGTGTTAAGGAATCTTCAACTTACTACTGTCAAAAGACAGTGCAACTGAAAGTATGTGTTTTCTTTAATCTTCCTAAAACACATGTAACATATAGAAGTGTTTAAAAACTATGGGAACCATTTTTCTATCTATAACCATTGCTTACTATTCCAACACAATATAGTGGTCAAAAACCCCCAGAGATGATGCCTTATCCAAAATATTTATTATCTAAACAAGACAACAGATTAAGAAACAAGTGCCAGTAATTCTGTGAATATCTGAGTCCATGAAGTCTTCTTACTATTAGTTGCACATTGTGACTGACTTGTTTTGATACTCAATACTATTAATGATATACCATAAGTTCACTTTTTATTGGACACCAAAGAATACACGCAGAAGAAAAATAATTTCAAGGCTGCACCTGTGGGAAAACCCAAAAATCAAACTTTGCTTATGGAGAGTGTACAGAGCAGAGAAACACAGACTAAGAATACAATCTCTGAAATACCTGATACATTCAGTCCCTCAGTTCTCTGTATGGATTTTCTACTCTCTAGTAAAAATAAGCTCCAACTGCATTCTTTCTTTTCAGTTGAATACAAAATAAACTCCTTTTCTGTGTGGCCATCTTCTTTGATAAAACTTACAGATACTTTAAAACTTTTACTCCTCTTCCAAGTTTTGCCAAAGGCTTAAAATGCATTTGTACAGTATAAGCACAGACGTCTCCTCAACAAGCCAGTGCTAAAACCAGATGACAGAAGAGCTAACAAGGAGCAGTTGGTTCATTACGGTGAGAGGTGGCAAGGCTGGACGAGCAGGTGCTCAAATGGGAAGAGCTGATCTGGAATGAAAGGTTGAATGAGGCACTGAGGTAGGTGGTCAAGCTGACGCATGAGAACTTGAGAACATGAAAGCAAACAAACATAAAGGGAAAGAACGAACAACAAAAGAACAAAAGAATGAAAGAGAAGAGAAAAAAATCAGAAAAGAGAAAGAGGAATAAATATAGAATGAATGAGAATATGGAGATTAAAAACTAGCCTTTTGGGGAGTAAAGATTGACACTACTTAACAACTAGACCCTCTGGAGGATATAATCTCAAATAATTTGCAAGAACATTCATTCATCTTCACACAAATTATGCGAGGAAAAAGAAAAGGGCATCTCAGAGGAGATGTTATCCACTCAGTCCTTCCACTTCTCTGAGGAAACAGCATCTGCTCAGCACTTCCAAGGCAAGGAAGTGAAAACTAGCTTTACATAACAGCTGCAGATGTAGACTGCCAGGAAGTCAAAGTAGTTCATTGCTTCTTCAAGAGTCTAAAAATTCACAGCTCCTGTGATCCACTGGAAGCTTGTTGGGGGCTGTAACAAACAGTTTGAAGAACTCTCCTGTGGAGAATATCAATTGTGGGAGCACAGAGGAGTGATGCAAGCAATGGAACCTACAAAAGGAAGAAAAATCTATGTATTTCAGGTGACATAAGAGATGGCAGTGATCAGAGGCTCTGGATATTACTGATATTCTCCAAGATGGAGCAGAGAGGGCAAAAAGAAAGAGTATTGCATACTGAAACTGTAAGAATGAGAAGCTGTTCAGAATAGATAGTTGAACGATGCTGGAAAATAATCTTCAGTAAACGAAGGCTCATGCTCCAGGATTGGCTTGGGAAAGAGGTCATGGTGAGAGAAGTTATGGAGCTCTGCGACAGCTAATGAGTAACCAATAATCAGTAAGGGTATGTAGTCACTGACACTATAACTGGTTTGGAAATGTTATAAAAATGGGAATAATTGTAAAGATTACAATTAACCTGATCTGAGGATGAAAAGTTCTTTGGTTTTATTTAGTAATTTATTGTGAGTTTAGCATTAATTTAAAACCTATAAATGCAACTGAACGATTTTAATCCTTTCCTGACATTGGTTTAATGAGGGCCAGACCATCTCAGCTCTTGTACTCTCCTTGCTATTGAGAGCATTGTGGTGGGTAGTGCTGAACATGATGTAAAAGCAATCCTCTCCATAACTGCCCATGCCCACCACGCTCTTCACAACCACATCACTGGTGCAAGTCCCATCCTGCATAACTGTGGAAAGGCAGACATCAGGAGAGGAGCACAAGGGCTACAGCTCTATTTGCATCACCTATGTCTACAGAACTGAGATCTCTCCATTTCTCTATTGCACCTTTTCCAGAAAAAATGCCATAGTTTGACCTTGCCTATAACAGCAACTGTTGAACAGTCCTCTCTTTTGGTGGCAGGGAAAGTACATGGTACAGAGATAAGAGGTAAGGTTGGCATCTCATTTTCAGCTCTTGCAAAGAAATAAACTCTTGCCTTCAAAAGAAAATGACAATTTTATTTCCAGAGAACAGTCCTGGGAGGAGACTAAGCAGTCAAGTCTGAGGCTTGACTGTGCTTCATGGAAATGGGGAGGGAGGGCATTAGCAGTGCTTCCCTGCCTTAAAATTAGATGCATTTCACAACAACCCTTCCTTCTCCTAATTTTTAAAACTGATTATTTTCCAACAAACTCTGAATTGACAGTGCCTGGTTTTTAAATTACTTTCACTAGATTATATAGCCATGCAAAAGACAGCCAAGAAGACACAGGTTATTCTGTGTTTCCAACTGGTGGTCTCAATAAGTGTTAACAATATGATTAATGGTTCCAAGGACCCTGAAACGTAAATAGGAACAATTCTCATTTTACAGATGAGGGAACTCAGACACAGAACAGTTCTGTGACTCTGGGGTCAGAGTGTAGCAATGCTATCTATCTCATCTGTCAGTCTCTGCTGCCCTTTCCCACAGTATATGATCTTCTCTCACAAATTAATAACCAATACTACAACAGGCCACAATTCTAAATTCGCTCTTTGCTTTCCCCAGACAGGGTTTACCTGACTTATTTCCTCTTCTCACTCTCCATTCTGACCTTTCCAGCTTTCCTCTTTTCTTCATTGATGCTTTAAGCTGAGTACATTGTGGGGATAGCAGAGCTAAACCAACATGTTATACTTTACCCTGAAGGCTGTGAATATTGTGATCATTCCTCTCTCCTTCTGCAAAGGGCTCAGAAGTCTTCTATGTCTTCTACTGTCATGAGACTTAGCCTTGAATTTAGGAGAAACGCTGTTCATAATGTAAAGTAGATGGCAGAAGAGAGAACATTTTCTGAAAATAAGCTGTTCCAGGTAGAGACTAGAAAACAAAGCTTTTAAATTGAATAATGATATTCTGAAACTGACCCAAATTCTGTGGAGGGCCAGCCTACAGAGGGAAGCAAACCTCTTAGATTCCAGGCAGCAGGGTAACTATTAGTGAACAGGTACACCTGAAGACAGAATAGAAATCTCCCCTTTCTAATGTTTGGCAGAAAAGAGCTATTTATTTTTTAGTTGGAAGTTCTGTTGTATGAGGAAATGTTTCTAACCTGAGCACAGTTCTGAACAAAATACAAGTTTGCTTCTTCAGATGTGATCTTGGCAATCTCCCAGCTCCTTTGCCAGGTGCTAAGCATTCTTTAGCAAAGGTGGACAGGCACCACCTCGAATCAGGCATTTTGTACATTTCTAGGGAGTGCCTTTACCCAGAAATCTGTCAACCTCTTTGAAAGATATATATAAGTCCTGCGACTGCTGCGTGGTTACTGCCCGCCAAAGAAGGTTGACCTATTGTAAATATGCTCAGGTCTCCTTACAGTACAGTCCTTCCACATTCACTGTGAGTTCTCCCACTAGTTTCTCATTTTTGTTTTTTTACAGGGGGCAGAACCAGAGATTATCATTTGTTAGCCCTGAGCCTCAGGCACAAAAGCCCTTCCTGTTCTGCTGGACATTGCTTGTATGAACCGCGCTTTTTGACAGTTCAGAATGACCCCATCAATAGCATAGTAACTGCTAAGAAATAATGCAAAGAAAAGAACTTGTGTTGCACTTTTAAAACTCTTTTTCCATGTATATGTTTACTTGCTGGGTAGAATTCTGTGAAAGATAAATTTGTGAATGTAAAGACTGACTTGACTGCTTCCTTGGTACAAGAAACCAATGAAAAATAATGTATAATTTAAAAGAGTTTTGTCTGTTTCAGGATTTCTTCATTGAAAGAGGTATCAAACAAGTGTTTTAGCCAGAGCTATATTAGCACCACAATGCTTCAATGTGAAGATTGAGAAAGACAGGCAAACAGAAAAAAATCTACTTTTTCTGGAGACTTAAAATGCACATGGCAAAATTATTAAATGGATATACTGATGCTTCTGATTAATTGAACCATTTTGGTTCTATATTTCCTTTATCCTTGATTTGATGCTGAGACAGTAAAGTACCACACCAATACATCAGATAACTACATACTGGATATGAGGAGATATGTAAAGCATTGATGGGAGTTACTAGCTTTTTTCAAAACAACCTGGCCATCTGTTTATATGTTGCCATTTAAACCCTTTAACCTGTGTTCCAGTTCAACACTAAATTAGATTAATTCAATTGACTATGATGTTCTCTCTTAAAATTTCCACCAGCAGGATTAATACAGTCTACTAGTAAGAACATTACTATTTAAAATCATGATCAGCCTGACAGCAAAGGCCAGAAGTTCATTCTCACAGATAGCTGAAAGAGAGACAAAAATAAGCAGACCTCAGGAATAATGATCTCCATTTAGCTAATTAATTAAAACAACGTAAGGTAACTTAGGAATAAGAATACCCCTGAGAGATTTTTTTGTGGCTTTCAAGATCATGGATACAGTACAAAGTAAAGTCACCTTTTGATGTTAGATGAGTGGAAGCAGCTTCACTGGCATATTTTTTTTTTGCTGTTTTGAAGTTAGCACCATGTTCTTATTTGTTCTGTCATAGCACAGTCCTCTCTATTTTTATTTAACCAAAAAGCACTCTTAAAACCACAGTATGTTAATATTCACATTAAATATTACTGAAAACATAATAAATGGTAGTAAACGATAACTGTTAGAAATTCCAGTATGAATAGGCAGTACTACAGATAATCTGATCCAAGCAGAGCTGGCATGAATTAAGCTTGCATTTCCTACACTTTCTCACCAGCGTTGCACAGAACACAGGAGCACCATTTCAGCTCAACTCCAGTCGGAGGCACTAAAACACTTTAAACTTAGGCTTTAACTGACCCTTCCATTCTGTTAATTATATTTTAAACTTCCACCTCAAGCTCCTGCCCACTGTGCAATCTTCATGACTAGCATATTCTATGATACAAAAGTGCAGCCATACAAGTCTCCTACCTGAAGCGATGGAGTAGGTTAATTTACATATTTATTAAATATTGTAAGTAAAAGCACAAAATGCAGTGCCACACTGCATTGTGAAGGAGGGCTCCAGTAGCAGTTGGGATTGTTGCACTGGAAATCACACAACAGTCAGTCTGTTGACATACATGTGAATAAAGATAGGGAAATGACACAATGGGTATTTAAGACAAAAAATAAAAATTGAGAAATAACTTCATTCAATAGTGCAGCTGTGCTCTGCAGGGGCATGGAGAACATCACTGGTGTCTCATACTCTGCTGGGACTGCAGGAGAAACAGCACAGTGGCTGGCCAAGAAGGACACTCAGCCATCAGCTGCTACCCAGCCAGCCTAGCTGTAATGAGGGACTCCAGAAAGAGCCTGGTTCAGTTCTCACTCGGAAAGAGGATATTGCTCCAAATTGTAAAACAAGAATTCTCATTACAAAAGGAAACAAAAGCTCAAAGAAGAGTTTGTTGTTGAAACCATGGGACAAAACTAAAATCAGACTGATCTCACACCTGCTAATCATAACTTCTTTCCTGTGCAAAGATTTCTGGCTGGCGACACTAAATGAGCTACGTGAAGATAGTCACATCTTGACATCACACAGACAGGAGTCATAAAATGACTGTAGCATTAAAGCAGCTCATTTCTAAGTTTGCACCACTTCACCACTCAAATACTTCAGAGGAACATTTCAACATGCTGAATGGCAAACAGAAAGCCTCTACTTGCCCTGAGGATCCAATCCTTTCTTGCTCTTGAGTTTTGCCAGTGTATTTCCAGGGCCTGACTTTCCATCTTAGATGGTTTTAGCTGCAATTATTTAAGACCTCACCACTCAGGCTCTCTGCTTGGATGTGACAGCTCCAGCACAGGAGGTAACAGATCAAATATGTGGAAGGTCTTTAGCTGGGACTGTCCTCCCCTCTCAGCTCTCACCACCACCATGGGTGGAGATTCGTTCTCCCGCTGCAACTGGAAACACTGGACACAGGTCCCACTGTGGGAAAAAGTTCCACTGACCAGGGCACAAAAGAAACTGCTGGTTGTTGCAACACCTTTTTCTATTGTAGAGAAACAGAAACAGCCCAGTACACTCAAGTCAGGGCTGTGGAAGATCAACCCTGCCCAGTTATTTGCAGGGGTGGTTTACTATGATAGGGCACTGAGTTGACTTTCCTGTCCCCTTGTGGGAGGTTAGGGCTCCTGTAGCAGGAAGGGAGTGGATAAATGCAGCTAATTTTTTGTTCCTAGTCAAAAAGCAAGATGCCACAAAGCTACTTCACAGCAGCCTTTGGTAATCCTGATCTTCATAAACTAAAAAAAGGCATTGCTTTTCTTTATTGCAAAACAGTATCAGTCAAGCCAGTTTTTATCCAGTGCAGACATGATAATGGGAAATATGTTCAGGCCTTACCCTATAATTAGGGTGCATTCAGAAGTATCCCTGGCTTTCCAGGCAGGCAAATGTAAAGCACTGTGACTCATCACTAGACGGGGTGATGGCACTCAGGAAATTTGTAAGATTTTCTTTAAATGCTGATAGGTTCCTTCTTAGATGGGATCTCAGAATTTGAAGAGCCTGACAGGGACTGAAGTATCAAAATGCTGATAAGCCAGATAAAGCTATTTGTGCCAATTGTCACCAGCCCTAAAGGCTGTGAAGGAAATCTTTTACTCACCTAACCCCAGGGAAACAAATAGGTTACTCAGACTGAAGCAGTAAGGAGCTGTCCAGGATCCTTTTTCTTAATAACACACTCAGGGTGGGCCAATTTAGTCATGTACTTTTTAATTATTACTTTTCTATAAAAACATCCATCAGCTTATGAATAACGTCTGCCTCATGTGTATGTTTCTTTCTGACCTCAACTTGGTCAAGTGAATTTGACTTTGTAATTACCTTGCCTTCCCTTGGCTGGCATGAATGAGGATATCAGCTCAATTACTACCAGCCTATTCACTTTCTGCTTTCACTCAAACTTTGGTCTTTTGCAGCCAGAGCTTTTATGGAGCCAAAGGTTTCCAATCTAAGCAGTCTGTAGATAGTACTAATACATGTGCGTGTGTGTACACTCACAGATAATTCAGTCTGAGATGGTTTAGGGGTGGAATATCTCAATTTGTAACAGGAAAATATGATTTTTACTAGGTCTTCAACATTATTCACTATAACAGCTTTCATAGGAGATTATCACACAGGCCGAGAATGACACTATTTTACTACAGCCCGTGTGCAGAAAAGGGGCAGATTTCACACCAAAAGTTCTCCAGAAATGCTGGTCAGCCAGGGTTGTAGCTGTAGAGCCATTTCTCCCTAACTTATGATTTACACACTGTAGTGTTGAATATACACCACAAAATCATTTTATGGAATTTATCAAGTTGCTTATAGACCTGTTGTTCTCACACTTTGGTACAGGTAAAAGTCTGCCAGTATTTACATTTTACTCTACTGTAGTCGAATAGTCAAGACACTGTACTAAAAATTAAATTCGTTAAAGCAACTGAAACTACACATATCTACACTTCAAGGAGAAATTTACAATTAAAATTTCAAGGGGAAAAATCCTCTTATTTACAGATGAAATAATGCCTATTTATTGAGGAAAATATCCTTATGAAATACGGATTACTATTGTCCAGTAGCCAAGATCAATTCCTCCTGAATCTTCTCTAATTTTTCTTGTTTTTCCTAAAGCTTTCCAAGTAAAATGAAAACTATAGAAACTAAAAGCTGGTGAATACAAGCTGCTTTCAACAAAAAAATAAAGTATGGGGTTTTTTAAAGCACTGATATGCATTTGACACACACAGACACTGGATTCATACTAATGACTCCAAAGGGGCCAATGTGGTTTTTTCTTGCATCAATAATCCACACACAAGGAAAGAATTTACACAACAGAACACAAGAACTTCATGGGAACACTGTAATACAAACATTTCCACATGACTTTGTGCTTTGAAAACGTGCATTAATCTGTTATGTTTTTAAGTACTTAATGTTAATCTGCCCATTAAAAACCAGTATCTAACTGACCATTTCGTCTTTCAGTGTGCAAAATACAACTGCTAAATTCAATGTACACCAAACAGTAGGACTTACTGTCTACTTCCTAGGATTATGATGAGGATTAATTAATATCTGTAGTGCTTTAGTGCATGCTAAGTATTTTTCTATGGATTTAAATACAGCAGAATTCAATGTTATAAAGAATCCTAGTTAAACAGCTAACTCCTATGTTAAAAAAAGTTAGTAAAATTCTCCTCCTGATTCTATTCAAGCATGTAAGGATTCAGAGAAGGAAAGACATCCTGAAAAGTCCTCTAAACACCCCAAGTTCCAGGCCTCATGACAGGTTGCATTACAGCAGTCTCAAGATTATTGCTGAGCCACAGCAGCCTCCAAAAAGTCATTCTTCAAATGAGAACAATTGAATCACAGCAGTGTTTTGGCTCTTGCCTCCTTCTCTTCCGTCCAACCCCCTCCCCATCCTTCCTCCCCCATGTTCCCATGCCAAAATTTGTAAGGTGGCAACACAAAACCAACAGATGGGCTAAACACCAGCTGACAAAGGGACCAGGAGGTGGTTTCCTAATGGATGGTTCCTGTCCACTGCCACATTAACTTTATTTCTCAAAAACCTTACCTCCGCTGTTCTTGTAAATTCTTGAGAACACAAATGAAACATAGTAGGGATATTGTTCTTTAGGGACTTGTTTTTCCTTCATAAACCCCAATGAATCCACAGCACCACAATGTAAGAATAATCCCATTTATGGTGAAGGCACGACAGGATGAGCTGCAGCTACTGCAGGCTTCCTGTACTCCCTCCTGTAAGCCACTACATCTCTTCTTGGCTCAAAATTTTTGCCTAATCTGCTTTCCTAGAACTCTCTGTTAAAACTGTTCATTACCTTGGGAAAAGACATGCTGAATATTTGAACAAGAGCCACCTCACAATGAGCACTAGTTGCTACTGCGACACTAACTACTAATAAAAACACAATCTAAATTTTACCCCACCCACTTAAAAAAAAAATCTTCATTTCCTGGTTCTGCAGCTTGTGCCCATCTATCTGTAGCACTGTAAGGTGCTGTAGTAGGGCTCCAACAGGGGCTTTAACACAGCCAGGAATGGGAATACACTTATGAGAGAGAGATGCATTGCTAGGTGAGATTAATTTACTGTCAGGAAACAATGACTTTGTAATAAAAAGATGAAGTATACAACTGTAAACATTAAGTAGTATTTTCAGTTGAGCTGGTCTTAGTAATGAAAAATGTATGCTGGCCTTATTTTACCATCTGTACACCCTTAAAATCCAGGGGCCAGGAGATCAAAATGCTTTTCACCTGGTTCTGGTCGCAGGCATTGCATTGTTTGCTGTCTAAGAACTTCATGTCAGATGGAGGAGACTCAACTGTGAATTCCTAAGCCTAGAAAAACATTTTCAGATGTCTGTGCAGCCCAAGGCAGATATTCAACTTCTGTGTGCTAACAGAAACCCCATACCTGTGCTCTGACAGAACAGGGAGAGAGACAGACCCAAAAAGACACTGGGCTTCTGAAGAAAAGTCTACCAATCTACCACCTCTGCAAACAGGGCTTCTAAAAAAACCCCAAAGAACACAAAAGCAACAAAACACAAACAACAAAGGCAATTGATTGGGAAAAACATGTAGGCCTCACCCTGAGTGCCCAGGACTTCCTTAGGAATGCTCTGCAATGCCAGCTGCACTTCCACAATTTGAGCACACAATAAACTGATAGAAAAACCATTCATGATGGGTACACCAGTTAAAATTACGCTGAAGTCAAATTACGAAGGATATGAAAAGTGACAGAGATGATTACATGTAGATTTGTAACAATGGCTATTAAAATTGGCATTTCTCCCTCTCCTTCAAACTGTAC
The DNA here is from genome assembly GCA_013397795.1 of Orthonyx spaldingii. Taxonomy (NCBI): domain Eukaryota; kingdom Metazoa; phylum Chordata; class Aves; order Passeriformes; family Orthonychidae; genus Orthonyx; species Orthonyx spaldingii. The sequence goes on from VZTJ01000889.1 coordinate 3,388,369, forward strand.
TGTACCTTTCAGTGCAGCCCTCTTTCTGTGGATGACAACACAACAAACATACCCAAGGAACATGCAACCTCCCAAGAACAAAGTGTCATCCTTTGAGACCTGATGTCAAATGAATGAATATTTAATCAAATAAATATCCATTATGCCCACAGATTGCTGAAGTAAATTCATTTTAAAATAACACAAAATGGGGAGAAAAAAATAAATCTAGAATAATTTTTCTCTTAGTCTCCATTAAACGGGCTTTCTTAATTTTCACTTTGTATCCTGAAAGCCACAAAAGCCACACATGTAGTACCTGATGTGGTGTGCAACCCTTTGCCCAATCTACTTCCATGTTCTACTACTTTTTTGGGATGACTGCAAATTTTCACCCGATATAAAATAAAATTTTAAAGACTTAATCCTGACTTTCAAAGTTCCAGCAAGCTTCATCTTGAGCATCATCAACAGAATGGGAGGGGGGGAGGGGAAAAGGCTCTTAGTGCTGACTAATAGATTTTTGATATTGCCGTGCTTTCCTTTTACTAATTATGCCCAGATTGCTCATCATGCCAGATACTGTTTATGCTAGGAATTTTCTACAGCATACCTCAGGGGCAAATTGCCTGTAGTGGTGAGCAGGGGATTCTCTATAGCCTACTTTAACAAACAAACCTCCAGTATTCCTCCACATCATATCATTCAACTTTCCTGTCAAATCCTCAGCACACTTTTCAACTGAGCTAACTTCAGCTACCCAGAGAAGGGTATTCCTTGACACACCAATTGTTTATTCCCCATAGAGCACGGTATACGCTCTCTGACCCCTTGATCTTGCACAAGCTAAGAAAACACAGTAGTTTTAAGTCATTAGGCTGTTGATAATGAAAGCCCTTGAGGTAAAAGCTATCCAGGCAAAAAGCCCTTGTGCTGGACAGCAACTGTTAGTCTTGAGATTTCGTGTAAATTGCACAAACATTTATACTAATTGCTAATTTCTTCTCTGCAGAAGCCAGTTATCCACCACCTCAACCTCGTCTACTTCTCACAGATAGACAGGATATTCTATAAAGAAACTGGATTTTATTGCTATTATGATCAGGCTCTAAGACTGGAGTATTTAGATTCTCTAAACTGGTGGATTGCTTTGGGGAGACAGTGTAGGAAGCTGTTCCAGTGCACACCACCACGTGCATTTGTGATGGGCCAGAGAATAAACTACATCTCCATGCTACACCACCTTCCTGTGACACCTACCAAAATTGCTACCAATTACCCATGATTTCATGTGCTGACTGCTCGCGGAACAACTAACTCCGCTTTGGATGCTTTTGACTGCTATTCGGAGTGGTGAGGCTGGAGGGTGGCCGGTGTTTCTCCAGCTCCCATGTGTGACAAAGTGCCAAGGGCAGGCATTTGTGGTGGCGGGGTAAGAAACCACCAAGGGTCCCATTCCCGTGTGTCCCTGCCCTGACACCGGGCGCAAGGCAGGAGCCGAGGTGTGAGGCGTGAGGCTGACGGGGCCGAGGGCTGAGCAGACCCCACGACCCCCGGGCACCGCCGTTGCTGGGCACCGGCCCGGCGAGTCCCGCGGCGGGCGGAGGCTGCAGCCCCTCGGGAGCCGGGCTCAGCAGCCGGCTGCGTGTGGCACCCGGCCGGGCCGGGCCGGGCCGAGCGGCCGCGGCGGGGCCGCCCCGCTCCCCGGGCCGCCGCTTTGTCCTTGCCCGGC